>OU015500.1:65428529-65603529 GCA_907164885.2 Dolomedes plantarius
AGGCCGCTCTGATTGTGTTGTGAGGAGGTGTTGGGACCAGTGGACCCGAGAGATGTCATGTACACGAAGACCAGGCTCAGGACGCCCTCGACAGACCAGTCGTCGAGAAGACCGCCACATCGTAAGAAATGCACGCGTACAGCCAACTGCTTCATCGGCCGCCATCCAGGCACAGGTAGCACCTTCACTAGGGGCCTCTGTGTCTTCTCGAACCATACGAAGGCGCCTGGCTGAAGGAAAGTTGGTATCGCGGCTCCCATTACGTGTGCTGCCCTTGACGCCCACCCATCGACGCCTCCGTTTGGAGTTTTGCCGCGCACGAGGAAACTGGACTGCAGCGGAATGAAACCAGGTCGTCTTTAGCGACGAATCCAGATTCAATCTCGGCAGTGATGACAATCGTGTTCGTGTGTGGAGAGCTCGTGGTGAACGCTTCAGTCCTGCCTTTGCTGTACAGCGACACATCGCTCCCACAGCTGGTGTGATGGTATGGGGTGCCATTGCCTACAATACACGGTCACCCCTAGTATTGTTCCGTGGCACCATGACAGCCCAGCGGTATGTTCATGAAATCCTGCAACCACATGTGTTGCCACTCATGCAACGGCTCCCAGGAGCCATTTTTCAACAAGACAATGTTCGGCCTCATACGGCAAGGGTGTCACAAGACTGTCTCCGCACTGTTACTACCCTTCCTTGGCCTGCCCGATCCCCAGATTTGTTTCCAATCGAGCATATCTGGGATCATTTGGGACGACGAGTTGGGCATCCCACGAGTTTGAACGAACTAGAGGCAAGGTTACAGCAAATATGGAACGAAATGTCTCAAGACATCATACAGAACTTGTATGACTCAATGCCCGATTGTATCGCATCGTGCATTCGCGCTAGAGGGGGTCCAACGGAGTATTAACTCCTCCGTTCTTTTACCTTTTTCTCTGAAATAAATTATCCTTTTTCTTTGATTTTCTTATCATTTACTTATATCAAAGTAGTCATTACGTATGTAAAATTTCGTTTCATTTTGACGACTCCTTCTTGGTGCGCTAATTTTTTTGTCCATGAGTGTATATATATATATATACAGGGTGTAACGAAACTCTTTTGGGCAAAACTTTAAGGGGTGATAGTACACATCAAGACAAACAATTATATAGGAAACTTAGGGTCCCAAACGTCTTCCAAAGGAGAGATAGACGCAATTAAAGTTTAGGGTCCGAAATTTCAAATGATCATAAAAAACGGGAAAATTTGTCGATTCATTTGCTGTTTTCGCTTAAATTATTCTTTATGTCAAGATTTTCTGGAAAATAAATTTTAAAGATAAAGTTAAAAAAATGCCGATAGAATGCGCTTTAGACTTTGGAGTAACAAACAACTATTTTTTACTGTTATTTTTTGTATCAGATTAACTGCTTTCAAAAGCTTAGACTTAAACTTAAAAAATGTGCTCAAAATCGGAATTGTTGGGGGTGGTTATGTCGCGAAAACTCAACAGTGTTCAGGAGGTGAAATTTGAACCCCCCTCCTCCCCTGTACGCAGTTCAGTTATTCACGATTTTGGATGCTCTGTTGTAGACGAGGCATCAACTATTACCCACTAAACGTAAAATAAACGAGAGAGGGATGACAAAAAATAAAAAAAAAGTTATTCATAACAGACATGAGCAATTTCTCCTCGCAAAATACCCGATTATGCAAATCACCCGATTTGCATGCAAAGTGTAGTACACAAGGATTTAACTGTATGGTTCTAACTGTATGTAAGGATGTAAAGTGCTGTAAAAGCTTTGGTTGTCTGCATTCATCGTGTTTTCGTTTTTGACGGCTGTAAGGATGACCAGCTACACTAGTCAAGAAATGGCCGATATCCATTTCATTTACGGCGTTGCAGATGGGAATGCCCTGGAGGCCCGGCGATTGTACGAGGAACGATTTCCTTCAAGACGCTTGCCAAACAGAAAAACTTTCGAACGCTTGCATCGGCGTCTCAGAGAAACCGGCTCGTTTTTCTGCGGGATGCACGACACTGGGCGTACCAGGAGTTCCAGGACACCGGAACTCGAAGAGCATGTGTTGCGTGAATTCGAGGAGCAATCGGAGACGAGCACGCGGACTGTAGCCAATGCCGCAAATGTGAGCCACATGGCGGTTTGGCGAGTATTGAGTGCAGAATGCCTTCGACCCTATCATGCGCAGCTTGTGCACGCCTTGAAAGCAACCGACCATCAGCCACGTGTCGATTTTTCACGATGGTTCCTCCAACGATTGGCTGTGCAACCAGACTTTGCCGCACACGTGCTGTTCACCGATGAATGCAGTTTCAGTCGGGAAGGCATTTTAAATGCGCACAATGCACACAACTGGGCGTACACTAACCCACACGCTACCCGCCCTCATTCATATCAACGCCGTTTCAGCGTCAATGTGTGGGCCGGAATTATCCACGATCATTTGATCGGGCCATATCTTCTGCTAAGGCGCCTGGACGGCGGAACGTATCTGGTATTCCTACAAGAGGTGCTTCCAGTTCTGCTGCAAAGTGTTCTAGCCAACATAAAGGCTCGTATGTGGTTCCAACATGATGGAGCGAATGCACATTTCAGCGCAAATGTGAGAAGTGCATTGGATACAGCATATCCAGGGCGATGGATTTTACGGGGTGGTCCGGTAAATTGGCCGGCACGCTCGCCTGACCTCTCCTGTCTAGACTTCTTGCTCTGGGGCCATATGAAGAGTCTTGTTTACGCAAGCCCTGTCGACTCCAACGAGGAACTGGTTGCGAGAATTTCCGTCGTAGCAGGCGATATCCGGGAGATGCCCGGGGTATTTGCTAATGTTCGAAAGTCCCTCCGCCGGCGGTGTGAGGCCTGCATCCTTGCTGGTGGGCGCTCTTTCGAGCAGTTTTTGTGATTCCACAAGAAAATCATGCGTGTACAATTTTCTACGTGTCATCATTCATTCAACCTTCATTCATGCGCACGACGTGCGTACATCAAATTGTTTTTTTTTATTTCGAGAGGAGAAATTGCTCATGTCTAGTATTATGAATAAATTTTTTAATTTTGTCATCCCTCTCTAGTTTATTTTACGTCTAGGAGGTAGTAGTTGCTGCCTGGTCTACGACACAAAGTCCTACGACACCAAGATCGGGAATAACTGAACTCTGTTCAGGAGGGAGGGAGTTTCAAATTTCAACTCCTGAACACAATTCCGTTTGCGCTACTTAACCACCCCCAACGAATCAGATTTTGAGCTCAAAATTTAAGTTTAAGGCTAAGCTTTTGAAAGCATTTAATGCGATAAAAAAATAACGGTAAAAAATAGTTGTTCGTTACTCCAAAGTCTAAAGCGTCCTCTATCGACATTTTTTTAACTTTATCTTTAAATTTATTTTTCAAGAAAAAACTGACAAAAAGAATAATTTTAGCTAAAACCGCTAACGAATTGACCCATTTTTCCGTTTTTTATAATCATTTGAAATTTCGGACCCTAAACTTTAATGGCGTCTATCTGCTTTGGAAGACGTTTGGGACCCTAAGTTTCTTATATAATATTGTTTGTCTTGATGTGTACTATCACCCCTTAAAGTTTTGCCCAAGAGTTTCGTTACACCCTGTATATATATATATATATATATATATATATATATATATATAGAGAGAGAGAGAGAGAGAGAGAGAGCTCATAATTGAAAAATAGGCCCCGTAAGCTATCAAAGGTTAGCCGTACTCTTTATTTAAAAGGAACTCGTATAAGTGCTCGATATGAAAGAAAGCTTTAAATTAAAAAATAAACTAGTTGGTTCCCATCAAAATATGACGGGTGGATTGTAAGTAAATGTGCTAATACACAAATTATATTTAACACAGCATATCCGAATGTTTAATATCCTAATATTGAGAATTCATAAATACACTTTAATAAAATTACTATTGATCCCTATAAAGAGAAATATGGTTTCTCAGCAGCACGAAATAAACAATTTCCGTCAGCTTTGATTCTGTATCTCACAAACATAATTAAAAATAAAAATCGCAGTGAGAGAGAGAGCTAGAGAGATTCCTCGGAATGAACAAAGTAACGTGTTTATGCGGCCTCATGTTTAGCAAGTATCTAAAACCAGATGTAAACATGTCACTGAGCATGCGCAGAAAGCAATTTTATAATTGCAAATTATCGCTAATTAATAGAAATTGCGGTTACAAAAACCAAATTTGACACATCTATAAATTAAAATATTTCATTTGAAACCAAAATGAAGTAAATGGATGCAGCAGTTTACACTCACTGACTGTCCAAAGAATTGGCTTAGCAATTTATCCATACACTGTATCATGTTGCCAATTGGCTACACCAATTGGCCGGCACGCCACTGGCTAGCAAAATTTAGCTATATGGCAACCTTAAGCACGAAAACCAAATATTGGACATATATACAGAGGCTGTTCACACATTTTTTAGACGATGTATATTGTATTCCCAAAACTAAATTACATAAAATTCTTGTGTTTTAAATGTTCTATTTGACATTCCTTATTCTGAACTATCTTTCGACACCGCAATTTCCAGGATAATAATGCCTTTTGAAGTGACAGAAGAGGTATTCTATCCCATTCCTCCTGAACAGCTTTCCAGAGTCCTGTAAGGGTTTTGGGACGACGTTTGGATAATGCAGATTTTAAAAGTCCGAAAGCACAAAAATCCATAGGTGATGCATCGGGAGATTTAGTAGGGATATCAGTGAAGGGTATGGCCTTGATACCAGTTGTTTGTTACATTTCTTTTAGGAAATTTAAATTGTTTTTTGATGTGTGACTGCTAGCTTTGTCCTGATGGAGTCTCACAGATTGATGGCACTATGGGTAAAGCGATGGTATTTCATTCAGAAAAATTGGCGATAAAATATGTTCCTGATAGTATTTGGAGTTAATCTTGACATTTTTTCCACTCTCTTTATTTTTGACTTGTCATTATAAGAAAAACCAGCAACAATCATGAATCCCTTAGAAAAACTTTCTTTCGATTCTTTGAACCATGTACTTAAATTTTTTCTCCCCTTTTATGATAATAAATGGCTCTTTGTTGCAAATCATTTAAATACACCTATGATTCATCTATTGTGACAATTGTTTTCCATTTTTCTTTGGATAAGTGTTTCTCATATAGAATTCTGCAGCGTGTCATGCGTTCAGCGATATGATTTGGAAGAAGACGATGCACATAGCGTTTTTTCGCTTTCTTAAGATTTAAATCAGCGTTTATCATTTGTTTAAAGTGGACACCGAGCATTTTAAGGATTTTGCAACTGTCCTTTGACTAGGGGGATTTTCTTTTAACATTAAACAACGTACCTTTGCAATAGTCGAAGATGTCCGTTTTTTCCTTGGATACTTGTTTGGAATTTTTGTCTCACTTGAGGCTCCAATTTGACGTTTTTTTCCTTTCTTGTTGACGATATTACCTATCGACGCTTTAGATATCACAAAACCATGACTCTCACATCATTTTTGGATAACGGAGTATGCATATTTCTCTTCGGAAAGAGCATAAATGTAGCCTTCGAACCACTGCTTTGTTAAAAACGCCATTTTTAATAAAAACAAAACTTTCAAGCCGTAGACAATAATTTTGACTTTTAAAAACATAGTACAATTGCAATTATTTGTTTTGCAGCAAACGATTTTTTATTACCGCTTACCAAAATCGTCTAAAAAATGTGCGAACAGCCTCTGTAGATTAGCCTATATGAAACAAAATGGTGGTACGAGGTCTTAGGCGTGGTACTCAGGGTTCATTTGTAATCAGTAACAAACCAGTGTCCTAAACTTTATAAAAAGTCTTATAAGCTGTATTTTTAACTCACAAGCTGTATAATTGTGTTGTAGATTTTTCTTTTGTTAATGCAATAATTTGTAAACGGGAGATTTTTATTCGTTTTTAATAGCAAATGCGTCTTTACAAACATTTTATGTGGATTCTTGGACAAATTCATTAAACTCTGTCACAACTAGATTACGTCTCACATTTCATTTCCTATGTACATGAACAGTTTTCTTAACTTTGAGACGTGTTATTCAGTATGTGTCTGTGTTATTCAGTATGTTTAGTATGTGTATGTATCTTCAATATGTGTTACTCAGTTCTTTGATGAGTTATATCGGTGTTACCAACCCATACTGGTTGTATTTACATGTCAGTAGAGACGGGTGTAATTCTGTTGTAAGAAACGTTTTGTTTTCAGTCATAAATGATTATTATTTAATAACATTTTAATATTTTAAATGCTGTGGGTATCTTGACTTTAACATTTTGCGTATGGCCGCTCCCAATTAGATTCCTAACAACGAGATATCTACTCCTTTATCCCGCGTTTGAAAAAAATTCTGTAAGAATCTTTATCACAGTCGAAATGATTTTCAAACTTTTAATGTGTCAAGATTTCATGTTTAAATTAAGGTAAATATAAAATTTTCAGGATCATTTATGCATAGAAAATTTAAAATACATTCTGCAACCAAGTTAAGGAATGAACGCAACAACCAAATCAATATAATTCCTAGACAGAAAAATCTCAGTAATACTTTTAATGTTTAAACAGGAATTATACTCTTTGTAAATCTTATTCCCTTGCTGAAATAGTTTAAATCCTTCCAAATTAATTCCTTTTAATTTAAATTTTCAACTTTTCACAGAATGATTAATAATTCCCTTGCATCAGCATTAACTTCCTTTTAGACTTCCCCTTTGGAGCCACCTAGGGTATTCGCGAAAATTTTCTTGGGTATAACCCTTCTTCTTGCGGACAAATATACAGTTTAATAATTTATATTCAACGTAATTTATTTGGTTCATATATATATATATATATATATATATATATATACAGTCCAGTCATATTAATGTGACCACCGCCTACTTTTGACGTCAACGTTAAATAACCAATCTCAGGAGGCACGTGTCATCCGCAAATTTGGTGGATATATAAAGTATGTTGTAGGCATTCGGAAAACATTTCAGTTCTTGCAGTCATGCAGAAGCGGAGCGATTTATCCGACGTCCAAAAGGGCATGATCATGGGCTTTCGGGCCAAGGGTGGAAGCATTTCCGAAACGGATAATTTTTTAAACTGTTCGCGGGCCGCCGTGGTAAAAGTATACCGTGCATGGCAAAATGGCACTATCCGAAATCAGCGACGTGGCAAATGTAGTGCACCACGGGCCATAGATGGCAGAGGTGAACGATGTCTGAAGAGATGCGTTCGGGCGAATATACGTGCATCCGTTGAGCAACTGACCGTCCAGATGAACCAAGGAGCTACCAACAGTGTCTCCACAACGACGGTTCAGCGAACGTTACTGCGTATGGGCCTCCGCAGCAGATGCCTTGTTAATGGAATTATGCTGACTGCTGTTCATCGGCGACGAAGGCTGGAATTTGCACGCCAGTACCGCAACTAGATTTGCACTAAGTGGAGACAGGTGGCTTTTTCGATGAACCACGTTTTATGCTCCATCGGTTGGCACGTTGGCGTATACGGCATGACACGTCTGAAAGCAAACACCCTGCAACAATTGCCGGAAGGGTCCAAGCTGGAGGAGAGAGCATTATGGTCTGAGAAACGTTTTCGTGGTATTCTCTGGGTTCACTTATCATTGTGGAAGGCACTATGGATCAACACAAGTATGCATCTACCCTTGCGGAACATGTTCACCCTACATACGAATTGTTTTTCCTCAGGATGATGGCATCTACCAGCAGGACAATGCGACGTGTCATAAGGCTCGCAGTGTACGTGCGTGGTTCGAAGAGCACCAGGATGAGTTTACCGTACTCCCTTGGCCAGCAAATTCCCCGGACTTGAACCCAATCGAGAATCTGTGAGACCACCTCGATCGGGTTGTTCGCCCCATGAATCCTCACCCGCGTATCCTAGCGAAGCTGGCCACGGCACTGGAGTCTGCATGGCTCAACATCCCAGTGAACACCTTCAGGAACCTAATTGACTCTCTTCCTGCACGTCTCGCAGTGGTCCACTCTGCGAAAGGTGGTTATTCTGGATTTTGACAGGTGGTCACATTAATGTGACTGGACTGTATATATATATATATATATATATATATATATATATATATATATATATATATATATATATATATATATATATGTATGTATGTATGTATGTATGTATATATATACACTACCCTACAATATTGGACCGGACAGCAAGATGTGATGTTATAAGGGAAAGAATACATGCTTTAATAGGGAGATGGTCCCCAACGTGGTGCAATTATACCAGCAACCCTTCTGGTCATACTTTCAACAAGGTTTTGATACACAGCTATTGGTATTTGTGTTCATTCCTGCTGCAAGATTATCGCCAGCTCAGCTGTAGATTTCGAAGGTGGTTCCCTGGTTCATAAGCATCGCTCTAAGTCGTCCCACAAATGTTCTGTGGGGTTTAGGTCGGGACTCTGAGTAGGCCAGGGAAGACATTTTGCATCCATATCTTGATACCACAGCTTGACAAAGTCTGCAACATGACATGGAGCGTTGTCGTCCCGGAAGTAACATTCATCCATTCCATAAAATTGCCAGAGTGAAGGAAGAACCTGATTGTCGAAAATGGTCATGTAGGCGTCGGTGTTTAATTTACCAGGAACAACATATAAAGGTTCCATGCCATACCCCGAAAAAAACCTCCAAACAAGTACACCACCACTACCACCGAACTTGAGAGTTGGGACGATGCACTCGGGTAACAAACGTTCGCTTGGCATTCGCCAAACCCAAGCCTGCCCATAGGACTGGAACGGCGTGTACTGTGACTCGTCGATCCATGAAACTATGGTTCAGTATTCCAGTCAGGTTGTGACGTTGCAAACACCATGCGAGTCTGCCGGCTTTGTTGGATGGGGTGATGTTTGGTTTGTATGTGGCAACACATCCGCGGATATTGAGGGCGTGCAGTTCTTTACGCAAATTATAGGGGTGCACAGTAACCCCTTCTGCCTGTTGAAACTCACTGTTGAGGATTTGGAGTGGTCTCTTGCGGTTCTTACGAGCCTCACGCTTCAGGACACGCCTATCCCTTTCGGTCAGTTTACGGGGACGACCAGCGTGTGCAGTTCGTGTCCCAACTCGTGTAGTCTTCCACTTCTTCACGACATCACAAACTGTTGACCGTGGCTGTGATAATCCTACCGCAATTGCGAGAATAGACTTGCCTTTAATGTGACAACAAACCATAACACCTCTTTCAAAGTCACTAAGTTCCTTTCGTTTCAACATATTGTCACAATTTCACACAGAACTAATGACGTTACCAAATCACGTATCGTATTTAATCTTAACAGGTCACGTGCTATCACTGGATTTGTATAAAATCCGACAGACACTCGGATTTTATACAAATAAGCTGGTGTCCGGTCCATTATTGTAGACTAGTGTATATATAAATGTATATATATATATATATATATATATATATACACTCAAGAGACAAAACATTATGACCACCTGTCAATAACGAGTTGGCCCACCTTTGGCGCGCAACACAGCTTCAACCCGCCTTGGCATGGATGCCACAAGTCCTTGGTAGATGGCCGGAGACGGATTGTTCCAGATGTTTAAGCAACGGACAAGCAAATCGGAGATATTGCGAATTGGTGGTCCTTGAACTCTGAGCTGCCGTCCCATGACATCCCAAATGTGTTCTATCGGATTGAGATCCGGTGAGTTAGGAGGCCAGGACATTAACTGGAATTCAGCATCATGTTCCTGGAACCACTCCAACACAATTTTAGCCTTGTGACACGGGGCGTTGTCCTGTTGGAACATTCCATTTCCAGCTGGTAAAACAGAGGCCATGTAAGGGTGCAACTGGTCCGCAATGATGTTCAGATACCCTGTAGCATTCATGGTCTGCTCTACCACAACCACGGGTCTCAGAGACGCCCAAGAGAACGTCCCCCAAAGCATAATACCGCCACCAACGGCTTGTGTATGACCTACTGTACATTGAGGGAGCAACAGTTCGCCTGGAAGACGGCGTATCCTGACACGGCCATCGGCGTGATGAATGACAAACCGTGATTCATCTGACCAGGCAACTCTCTCCCACTGATCCATGGACCAGTCGCGATGTTCCCGGGCCCAGCGCAGGCGCAGTTGGCGATGACGCTTGGTCAGCAAAGGCACACGAGTGGGACGTTTGCTGCGTAGCCCCATATCCAACACTGTCCGCTGAACAGTGTGCTGCGATACTATTCTACTTGGCCCTGCATTGCATTGGGCTGTCAGCTGAGCCACTGTCTGGCTCCGGTTTTGCTTCACCATGCGAGGCAGTCTCCGACGACCTTTTTCTTTGATAGCGTGTGGACGTCCAACACCATGTCTTCTACTGCTGGTTTCACCTTCATTCATCCACCTTGCATAAGTACTAACAACTGTAGGTCGCGAACAACCCACGAGTCATGCAGTTTCGGAAATACTTGTTCCGAGACTTCAAGCCATTACAATCTGCCCTCTATCAAAGTCGCTTAGATCCGCAGCCTTTCCCATCACACACAGAAGTAAGTGAAAGAATGATTCTTCAGACTCTCCAGCAGCAGTTAAATACCACTTCCACCTGATCACGTGCCTTCCACGTCATCCAGGCGAATTCATTGCAAAATGTAGGGGTGGTCATAATGTTTTGGCTCTTGAGTGTATATATATAGTGGCTCCCAAAAGTGTTCGTACATTTACGATTTTCAATGAAATAGGGGTCTAACCATTAATTAAAATAAATATTTCAGAATGGTTGTTTAATAATAAGATCTATAATCTATTCTTAACAAAACTACATGAAATATTTTGAAAACATAGTAAAACTTTATTTTTAAGAAACCAGTAATCAAAAAGTAACAAAAACTTTATCTCACAAAAGTCATCGTACACTGAAATATTTTCGGATAAATTCATAATTAAAATTATCAACTGGCGCTTTATTTTTATTTTTGAATTGTGGTGGCATTTAAAATATCGTTTGGATTTAATTTTAGCTTGCCTACTCCGTAATATTCTATTTATTATTTAAAAATGGCTCCTAGTCGTAAAGAAACTACAAACATCATTCGAAAATTGATTATTTTTCATCATAGAAGTGGTAAATCAGTTCGGAATATTGCAAAATTGCTTAATTTATCCCATTCTACTATGCAGTATGTGATAAAATGCTTTAAAGAAGAAAATTGGTTCGAAAACAAGGTAAGAAAAGGTCGTCCGGCAAAGTTAACAAAACGTGACCAGAGATTTATAACTAGAAAATTTGTGAAAAATTCACGTTTGAGTGCTGTAAAAGTTTCTTCAGAATTTAATGAAACATTTTCAACTTCAATTTCACTTGAAACTGTTCGACGAGTTCTCAGAGCAGCTGGATTACATAGGCGTTCTGCCCGTACAAAATTTTTTGTGAGTGAAAAAACAGAAGGCTTAGGCTTTCCTTCGCACTATCAATGATAAATAAGCCCCAAACGTATTGGAATAATGTCTTATTTGCCTATGAAAGCAAGTTTATCATTTTTGGTTCCGATGGGCGTATAATTGTTTGGTGAAGAAAAAATGAGGAATTTAATCCCAAGAACTTAGTAGGAACAGTTAAACTTGGCGGTGGAGGTGTCCTTGTGTGTGTGTGTGTATGTCAGCATCAGGACTAGGTAATTGGGTATTTATTGATGGCATAATGAATCATGCTGTTTATATAAATATTTTAAGAGACAATTTAAAATTATCAGCCCTAAATTTAGGTATTAGATACAACTTTTTTTTTAATCAAGATAACGTTCCTAAGCACACGGCTCTCAATGTTCGCCTCTGTTGTCTCTATAATTGTCCACAAGTTTTGAAAACACCACCTCAATCTTTACATTTAAACCCAATAGAACATATTTGGGGACAACTAGAGGTTCGAGTACGAAAACACGACATTCACACGAAAAGCGAACTAAAAACAATTATGAAGGAAGAATGGATGAACATTGATGCAGTAATTACGAAAGAACTAGTGCAATCTATTCCCAGACGTTTAAAAGGTTTTGTGGATGATAAAGGATATCATACTAAGTATTAATTTAAAGAAAAATTAGAAAGTTCACTAATATGTAGACAATTTTTACAAGTGTACGATGACTTTTGTGAAATAAAATTTTTGTTACTTTTTGATTATTGGTTTCTTAAAAATAATGTTTCTAAAATATTTCCTGTAGTTTTGTTAAGAATAGATTATAGATCTTACTATTAAATACCCATTCTGAAATATTCGTTTTAATTAATGGATAGACCCTTATTTCATTGAAAATCGTAAGTGTACGAACACTTTTGGGAGCCACTGTATATATATATATATATATATATATATATATATATATATATATATATATATATATATATATATATATTTCCTTCAGTGTGTAATAAATCTTTAACAGAACATAGTAAACAGAAATAGAATCTCAGACAAAGTTATGACTTTTACTTGTACTTTTTCATGCCTTTGAAGCCACCCAGAGTATTCGCGAAACTTTTCTCGCATTTAACATTTTTTCTTGTGGACAAATAGATATACAGCTTAATAACTTGCATTTAGAATATCTCTCTCTCTCTCTGTATATATATATATATATATATATATATGTAATTGATTGTCTAATAAATTCTTTTCCCTGAAAGAATATAGAACACATTGAAC
This sequence comes from Dolomedes plantarius, assembly GCA_907164885.2. Lineage (NCBI taxonomy): Eukaryota > Metazoa > Arthropoda > Arachnida > Araneae > Dolomedidae > Dolomedes > Dolomedes plantarius. The sequence continues at coordinate 65,441,263 of OU015500.1, forward strand.
AGAAATAGAATCTCAGACTAAATTATGACTTTCACCCGTACTTTTTCAGATACATTGATTGAAAATAAGAAACTCGACTCAAACAAACTCACCGCACTGCGTTTAAAATTAAGGACATTTGTAACGTCTCCTAGCTAAAAAGCAATACTTCGTAAATAATTTCGTCTCTGCGGCAGTTCAAAACTGCATTCCCCAATGCATTAAATTTTAAATTTAGGTCTGTCATTTATTCATGGAGAGAGTTCTCCAGAGCGTTGCATTTGATGCGAGGGAAAAAAGAAGAATTGTTTTCTATGGGTTAACTTCCAGGGTTACATCGCGGCACGTTAGAAAAACAGAAATTGTTTCTTTATTCGATGCTGGTAAAACTGTTCCCTGCCAGCGGAAGTTCTCATTTTAAAATAAATTTAAAATAATGTTGTACAACAATTTTATATCGATTTTAAAATATTTGTTGGAAAAATGTAGTATATAAACTGGGTCCTGAAGAAATTCAACTTTGTGATGATTCGAAACAAGAAAGTCCGTTCAAAGAAAACTTTGGAAACACATTTACGTACATTACACATAAATAATGAAACAAGAGAATAAGGACTTTAATATGAATGAAAAATGTACAATTAATTACTAAGAATATTTCTTAAGAGTGAGAATTCACATACTGCTATTAGTTCGAGGGAAATTCATTAAGTAATTCACAAAAGATAAAAATATATAACAGTGATGATAAATTCAAACTAATTTGATTTCTCAACATAATCTCCACCAATATTTATACATTTATCCCATCGTTTTTTCCAGTGCTCCATTGCCAGCTGCATAAAATTCTTTGGGTTGCTGTCTTAGCCAAATTAGGACTTCATGTTGAACCTCTTCATTACCTGCAAAGTGTTTGCAAGATCTTTTTCAGTAACCAAATGAAGGTGAAGACATGTTTAACAGAAAAATCACTGGTGATGAATCATGGGTTGATCCCTATCAACATGAATCAAAACGTGCTTCAATGCAAAACCATCTTGGAGGAAAACACTTTGTAGTTGATGATGAGGTTCAACATGAAGTCCTGTGTGGCTGAGACAGCAACCCAAAGAATTTCATAGTGCTGGAATTGGGGCACTGAGGAAACGATGGGATACGTGCATAAATATTGATGGAGATTATGCTGAGAAATAAAAATAGTATTGAAGTGATTATCACTGTAAGTTAGTTTTTAATTATCTTTTGTGACTTACTTAATCACTTACACTCGTAATAGCGGCTAAAATTCCAAACGTGTGCAATTTGGCACCATTTTTTCTCTTAGGGAAATTAAAATAACTAGTATTTGGAACTTTGCAAAATATAGGATAGCGCCACTACTCAGCCGAAGAAGAAAGATTGTAATGGTGTTCTGCTCAGAACTACGAAAGTCACAATTCGCTTGAGGAATCTGCCTAAGTTCAGAGCACTACTTTAAAAAAAATTGCAGTACTGATTAAATGCATATATTTCAGTTCAAATGTGATATAAAATCACGAAAACAAATATAATTTTGATAAAAATTTCATAACATTTAAAAATATAGGGAATTTTTTCATAATTCTTCAGTAAATTTAGTGCTTACTCCAGAGACCCTACACTCCATTCAACTAAATATATTTTAATTTACTTTATATTATATACAAGGTGTGTCACAATTCCCTCCGGGGTTTGGAAGGCTTATAAAAAACATATTACCAATGCAGCAACAAAGTTGACTTCACTGGAGAAAGAAACATTACAAGTTTTGTTTCACAAATGTGTTAATAGATGGCGACTCTAGGTCTGATAGCATTAACAAATAACGGAAAACAGACTTTTGAAAATTTTGCACATAAGACAATGGCGTTTACAGGTTCACAGAAAGCTTACTGCGTGTTAGAATTTGCGAAAAGTGAATCTGTTGTGACACTTCAAAGACAATTTCGTACAAAATATGGATTTCAACCACCAACGGATAATCATTTCATGCGTGGTTTCGGAAATTTCAGGAAAGTGGTTGTTTGTGTGATGGTAAACGAACTGGTCGTCCAGGCCCTTCGGCGGAAAAGGTTGCTCGTGTACGAGATGTGTTTGTGCGAAGCCCGACAAAGTCAATTCGTCAAGCGAGTGCGGAATTACAGATCCCGGGAAAAAGCGAGTGAAACAAGAATTTGACTTTAGACTTGATATCTGCCACATCCCGAAAGGTTCACATATTGAACATTCGTGAAACAAAACTTATAGTGTTTCTTTCTCAGTAAAGTTAACTTTGTTGCTGTATTGGTAATATGTTTCTCTTTATAAGCCTTTCAAATCCCGGAGGGAATTGTGACACACCCTGTACTATTGTGACATTTTCCTGTTCTCTGAAGTAAAAGTTTTACAATATTTCCAAAAATCACTGACATATAACAAAAAAAAATGAAAAAACACTGAAACACAATGAAAAAAACACCTTTTTAAAGTATAGGTACCTGCAAAATGATTAAATTAACGGTAAATATGAAGAACATGATACCGTTTCTCACCAAGTCGTTTTAACGTAGGATTACGTTCCTCCATAACGGTCCTGCGGAGAGAAAAAAATTGTCCGGCGTCGCGAGTTATAATTTGGGCAGCGCGCCAAACCCAGTAGCAGTAAACAGTTAAACAGAAAAGTACCAAAATGCGTTAAAAAAAGGGTAAGCAATGATAAGTACTCCTACGTTAATAACCCGCGGTAGTTTCGTTAGAAGAGACTACATGAAATATTTTTTTGAGCAAAACATTTGGCTTATTTTGTGACTTTGCCAGAAAGAGCAGTGTTAGTTTACACAGTTTACACCAGGGGTGTCAAACCTTTTAGCTTACTTGGGCCACATTAAACGAAGACGTATTGTTTTGGGCCATACAAAATTATACCTAACATTAAAAATAGTTAATGAGTAAAAAATATAATATATAGTTAACATATTTCATTATAAATTTTATTTATAATTATAAAGATAACTATAGGAGTCATACTAATGCCTTAATACTTGGGTCAATTGAAGTGGGTGCAATTCTCAGGGAGTTCTCAAGATGTACATCCGATATTTTGGTTCTAATTTGACTCTTAGCCTGCTTCACTCTCAAAAATGGTTGTTCACAGATGCACGTGCTTCCAAACGATGATGACATGAATAACCTATGACTATGCAGTTAGGGATATTTGTCTCTGGGCAGGTATTATTTATAAAAGTCCAACAAAGAGACTTGACTGAATATCTCTTTAAGTTGGATGTCAGATTGCAACTCTATGCATTCCATTTGAAAATTTTTTGGCAGCATAATTATATCGACTGTAAATATAGTAGCAAAGATGCAAATGAATTGTTTATTTTTGCCGAAATTGCCTCCATTCTAGTGTTAATCCTACAAGTCCCTCTTTTTTTGCCTATCATAGCTGGGGCACCAGTTACCATACCAAATATGTTGGTAAGAATTAATGAAAATCGCGTCAACGTTTCCTTCTCTACATCATAATATAAATCTCCCGCGGTTGTCTTGTCTTTTAACGGTACTAATTAAGCCATTTCTTCAGTTAGAATAAATTCGTCATTAATACCTCTAATAAAAAGGACAAATAGAGCCGTGTCAGTAGTATCAGTACTTTCATCCATCGATAAAGAGTAAAACTTAAAACTAAAAGCTTTACTTTTTAAATCGTTTTCGATATATTTCCCAAGTTCGTCAATTCTCATGGAAATAGTCAGATGAGACAAAATGTGCGAGTACGCTCTCTAACAATATTAATTCGTGAATCTATTCATAAGATCAGGGAGATTGTGTGTTCATGGTGTTTAATTTTTTTTATACTTATTTTGATATCATTACAAATATGAAATGTTAAATGTGTAAAATCTTCACATTCAATTTTTGTAATGAAATTAATATACAGAAATTGCATACGGAATTTTGCATAGAATTAAAGATATTTCAAATGCTGCATTGGCGATTTGTTTAATGAACAAAATGGTGATCTGTAATGACTGCCTGTCATCATCGCCGAGGCGGACTATTGATATTTTATTTTTGCTTTGTGCTCTCTTTCTGGGCCTCACTAATACTTGCTTTGGGCCGCATGCGCCACGGGTTGGACACCCCTGGTTTACACCATATGGTTCCTAGATTTGTAATGTCACATTGGCGTTATATCGCTACAGGTTGGCGACCGTATGATGTTCTTCATATTAACCAAATTAACACATATAGCTTAGCTTTTAGTTCAAAACATAGTTAGTAATATGTAAAACAGTATTACAAAATGTCATTGAAATATATTGAAATATTTTTACCATGTTTTTATTAACTTGCTTTCTTGTGTGTTTGTGTGCTTGTGTGTGTGTTTGTCAAGTACAAATCTTGCAATCGATTTTTAACTAACTTCCCGACTACATAGACATTTAAAACTTTTAGAATAGCTCAGAACACGATGACAATGCATTTTTTCAATACTTTTAGCAATCTTTAAGCAGAATTAAATTAATTTTAAGTTATTTTCAATTAATTTTGTTTTGTTGACTGGTGCAGCCATCTATTGGCCGGAACGGTAACAAAAAGTTAAATTCATGTTAACTTCCAATTAACTTCATTTTCTTTCAAGTTGATGGGATAATTCATCAAACAAATTTTAAAAAAGTATTTATTAATACATAGAATTTATCAAGTTTATATGACTCAACAGAAAATTTAAAAACATGGTAAATGAAAAGTTCTATTTATCTTGTAATTAAATTATGAGCTCTGTCATTTACTAAAGTAACTGAAAAATTAGTTTCATAGAAATTGCATTTGAAGATGCTACCTTTTAATATAGTTTTCGGTTTATTAAATTCAATTTATTAAAAGTTCTCAGCAAATGAAATGCGAATAAAATCTAGGCAGTTTAAGAATCCTAAAAGATTGCTTTCGAAGTAGAGCAATAAAAAAAATATTTAAAACTTTGCACCAAAACAGCCATTTTAACGTGGGAACATAACTTAAAGAAACAAAGTATAGACATTTATTCCTCAAATATCTAATACATTGTACAAAAACAGATACACCATTTTCTGGAACCCATTTTGCAGACATTTTATGAGTTGTGCCTCTACCTCTTTTTCTTTGGTTATAACAAACAATAATATACGGTATTTTGGCTCAGAATATAAAAATTTTACCTTTTAGAATATGGTTGTCTCTAGGCCGGTTAATGTATTCTTCGTTAAGGCGACACAACAGTATAGCCCTTGTGATATCTAAATTTAGAAAAAAAGTCAATTTTCTGTCTCGTGACTTCAATTAATTGGTCTGTGCCACAAATTCTTCAGTTTCCACATCATCTTTTGATTCCACCAAATATTAAGTGTATGTTTTTTGTTTAATTTAAGTGATAGTTATTCGCACGTAAAATTCTTATAAAAAATGTTTTAATATTTATGATTGGTTAGATTTCGCATTTCTGTGTTGTAAAAGCAAAATGACCGTGGTTCCATTTTACCTAGCCAAAAGAATAGTAATTACTCAATTTAAATACAACAGATTAAGACATTTTAAGCAGTTTAAAAACTTAAAAAGTAAAGATAAAATATTTCAGGTAGTCTCTTCTAACGAAACTACCGCGGGTTATTAACGTAGGATAACTTATAGTTGCTTACCTCTTTTGTATGTATATATGTATGTATGTGTTATGTATGTATGTGTTATGTATGTGTTATGTACCTATATATAATATATTATATAGGAGGCGGTGAAAGACAAAGTGGCATAAGTCAGTAAGTGGTGTAAGTCCAAAGCGTTTTACTGCAAAAACTACAAAAAATTCCACTATAAATTGAACAAATTATAATACATAATAATTATTATAATATTGCAAATAATAACTATTTGCAATTCCCCTATAAATTGAACATGGAGACTATATTTTTGCCCGCAAATGAAAAAAGTTGAAAGTGTGACTTACACCACTTTTGCCTTTCACCGCCTATATGTGCGTATATATATATATATATATATATATATATATATATATATAAATTTTGACGTATTTTGGTACTTTTCTGTTTAACTGTTTACTGCTTGCCCAAGCGATACAGACTGGGTTTGGTGCGCTGTCAAAATTATAACTCGCGGCACAGGACATCTGGAATTTTGCGTTCCTGAGGACCGTTATGGAGGAACGTAATCCTACGTTAAATATGAGATATAATCAAAATAAAATTAAGAGTGGATGTTTCTGATCAGTACACAGGATTATGGTTATGAAGAAATGTTTATACTACTTGCTTTAAGGAGCAGAAAACCTGAATTCCAACTTTTATGCATATACTGTTTCAAAATTAGTGAAGAATGTATCTACCCTATTCAAATATAAAAGCCTCATAGTATCACAAAAATATTATTTTAAAAAAAATAGTCAATTGAACAGCTCTTGCACGGAGATCACTTCTGTTGCAAGGTTACAAAATCCTGGAGAAATTTAATCCCAGAGCAGGCAATTTTATAATTTTGCACGACAAGCGATATCAGTTGATAGGCTAGATAATGCCTTGAAGATGCAGATTAATTACAAAAGAATGGGTTTACATGCATCGCATATATTAGCATGATTTAATGAGAATCTAATTTCGGAGTTTAATTCTTGAAACATACATGAGTGACAGGCATAAAGGCTAGCTATATAATTTGGGTAAAAATGATGAAAGAGCGGATGAACTACCTGGCTCGCCTATCAACAGTTTGATATATGCCTTAGCAAAAGAGATCACTGGAAGGCAAAAATAAATCTACTATGTAAGATCTCATGACCTTTTATAAAGAAATTATGCCAATAACTGTTTAATAAATAATTATTACATTTCCACTCCTCAGTAAATCTCTTTTAATGATCTAAACGGATAAGAATATCATTAAAAATTTTCTTTTTGTAAAGAAATTTTTAGAAATTTATTGTATGAAATATTGGCTGAGACATATTTTCTAAATACTTTTTCAGATACTTCGCATTTATTGATAAAAGTAAAGAGACATTCCTCATTTTTCTTTCCTTCCGATAATACAAACTTCCCTATATTTTGAGCAAATACATATCTTTAAAATTATAGAAAGTGCAAAAGAAGTTCACGCATATATAACTACTTTACCATTCAACATTTTTGCATTTTTCGATGAAAACTTAAAATCATAATCCATGCAAATATATTCACCTCAACATTTAAAATAAGATACTTTCATGCCATCCCCCCCTGCTGAAAAGTGATATTTCTTAAATAATTTACTCTCTACACCAAGTTTCAGAGTAGAATTTCTCATGGCCCTGAATTTTAATGTTGACTGCATTGTTTATTTATGAGAAGAGTTTACTAGAGCGTTTTATTTCCATTCCAGGGAAGCAGAACCAACTTTACTTTGTTACTGTCTCGAGTGATGCAAAGGAACTTTCATGATTCTTGTTAATAAATACTTTAACTCTTATGTGCTTAATAACTGCAACCCGAGTAATTTCGGTATGAAATGAGACACTGAATGATATTTATTCAAAAGTTTGAGCCAGTTTGAAGGAATTTAGCGGTATGTGCATACTTCAACATGGATATAATTTTTTTCATTATTTTTTTAGCGAGGAAATTGAATAATATTTGAACAGTTTGCACTCTCATAGCTTAATATTATCTGTATTAAGATTTGTATATTACCCGTAGACAATATTCTGCATCATATCAGTGTACCAAAAGTGATGCGCTGATACGACTATCCGGATCCACTGGGAGTCAAGTCTTACAACAATCCATCAAAGAAATAATACGGGATATACATAGATCAGTGTGGATGAGCCTTTTATAAAATTTAAGACAACGTTGATCATATGCATGTGCGCTCCTGTAGGAAACATATCAATCCTAAAAGATGCAGATAAGGAATAAGGCTTTGCATCATCGTTTCGTTTTATGATTAATAATACGTGATACGATTGCTTGACACGTTGCACCTTTGAAGTTCACGAAGTGGCAAATTTGATTTCCTATTGGGAGAGAGCTTCTCAAACATAATTTTGAACTCGGGATGCAGTTATGTTATAACCGTGAGCTAGAGAAAACTGTGAAAAATGTTCTGTTGCTACAAACGGTTCAATTATACATGACATTCCTGAAACTCGACAAATGATGGGCTGTCGGCAAACTATGTGACTTCGCTAGTCAGGAACATATTAGATTTGTTTTCCATGACTGCAAGAGTCACTCAATAATATTTTTGTGCTCAGAACTCAGTCTTGTTATAACGGTGGGTCAGGAAAACCCCTGAAAGACGCTTTCTGTTTAGGAAAAGGGTAATATGGACCCTGGTAACTTCTAAGGGAGACCAAAGTGCAGCGGTTAGACATAACCCTGTCGCTTGCAAACCCTTAAAGATGAATCAAAACAAACGAACAGTGTAAAGAATTGTTTAAAATTAGATACTCTGTCACATTTTATTGTTTCAAGCGTTTTTTACTGGACATATACTTTATTTTGTTGATCAAGAGTATCGCGTATGTGCTATCCATCACCTGGTAAGATTTCAACTGAAAGCATTGCGTTGTACTAAAAACAAACTGAAACTTTTTTCTAAATTTTCAACAAGACTATTATTTAGTTCAACTGCTGTGGTCATATGGTAGCGTTTGATAAGATGGTATGTCCATACAGTATACAGACATATTACAGTTACAGTTACAGATGGTATACCTTAAGTAACAGTTCCGCAGGGCTGCACAACCCAAACCCAAAACAAGGATTACAACTTGATCTTCTTTACAGTATTAGAAGTTTATTTTTTAAGTCAACCAAAAAAAAATTACATTAATGTTATGAAGTTCATACGAAAGGATTATGAAATTTCTGGTGTTTAAGCCCTCTTTTTGGTAAGCGGAACATCCCAGGTTTGATTGGAAAGATATGAGTCATGGAATGTGGCAGACATTAAATAATTACAGTGACACTCAGCTATAAAAAAAAAACTACGTGATATCGATCAGGGTTCGGGCCATCGCTCTATGCCACTCAAGAAAGAATATGAATTTCTTTCAAAAGATTAATTTTCCTGACTTGATTACTCAAGATTATAAGTTTGATATCTAGAACATACATACATTAAAGGTTTAAAATCTAAGGCTGTTAACTTCGCCGAATTCTTTTAGATTCTTCTATTTCTGGACAGTTTTCAGCAAGCCTTAAATTTAAAACAAGTGCCTAACTGAACAATGTTATTAAAGAATCTTATTGTGACAGTTTAACTTGTTTGTAACTTTTTTTTGCGGTTAAGCTGAGAAAAAGTGACTGTCATCTTCGAGGTGAAGGTCAGTGTCAAGATGTAGCTTATTTTGATAAATCCTAGTAGGATATTTCTTTTGCGGATTAGATGAAACGAAGGGCCTGTCATCTCCGTGATTAAGGTAAAGGTCAAGATTAAGCACATTTTTGCAAATCCCAGGAAGAAGGCCTACAGAGTTGGGAGCTTGGGAACATTCGTCCAATCCGGAGAAGAAAACTTTGAAGTCCAACACAGTTTGAGATTTTTGGGCCATACCTAACTCTATGATGTCTAATGATATCGAATAAAATGTAAATGTAATCACTGAGATTGGTGATCCCAACCCACACCCTCATTCTTATTGTGGCTTAAGGATGTGGGACCATTGGATTTAGCCCATTGAAAAAGGTGTGAGAGAGGGCTCTTCTTTAGATCATGAAACTGAGACAGCAGTCTACAGAGCGTAATTTTGAGGGAAGTGGCCGAAATTCTGTTTAATATAAGCAGCTGAAATGTTGCCGGAACTCTAGAGATGAAACTGACGTCTAGGTTTCAGTGTTGCAGAGGCTCCGTGCAGGTGATTATTGGCTGGGATAGGAGTTTTTAAAGGAAGTGGTAAGACGTAAAAATATATCTTATCATGTCAAACAGAGTGTAATAGAGAACATTTTAAATCCAGAAAAATTCCAGTTAATAATTCTAAATCCTGTTCTAAATTCTCCGTTTATAATCTTGTTTATAAATAGAGAATATGAATTTAAACAGGAAGAGGGGAAAATTTTTCCTTACGCAAGCACACTTACCAATGCATACGTTTATGCATAATACGTTCACACATACTAATAACTTTACCTAATAGCATGCATATTATCTGCCATTTTATTAATTTGTGCGTTGAAAAAGATTTCTGAGTTGAAAACTGTCTATTAAATTAATGAAAATCTTTAATTTATTAGACATTTCGAGGATGATATCAACAATAGAAAAATAAAGACAAAATAAAATAACTTGCATGTACGTCGTTTATATATTTGCGACAACTAACAATCGACATGCATGCAGTAAAGTGTTAACGGGTTCATTATTTAAGTGTAAACGGGTTAAATTTAGAAAAATGGTCATGTCCAACAGAATGAATTCCGACATTCTTTGTGCAAGGCAGAAAATTAATGTTTGACATTAGTTTTTTAAGAAATAAAAAATATAATATTGCACCACTTTTAATTGTCTTTAATTATTTTTAAAGATAAACTACTTTTAATCTCACTAATGATATGGTATTTTTCATTCACGTACGACAAATATGCTGTAATTTTAGCAAACCACTTCTTTAAAATAGAAAGTATTTCATTATTATTGTATGTGAAAAACTTGAGAATTCATCAATCATGATATCACGCATCAGGAAAGGGGATGAAATCAATATAATTAGGCATTTTGGAGGAAATATTTTGCTAAAAGCTGAGCCACTGGAGGAGAAAATATTAAATTCCTTTTACTCCTTTTCAAAAGGAAATGTTATTCCTTGTTAGGATGGAAAAGTATAAAATATATAAGCTATTTATTCATGCTTTCTTAGAGGCTCTAATTAACTTAATTAACATTCTGAGTTGTTGAAGAACATAATTAGGGGAATGAAATCTGAAGCTTAGCTTTTCAGACAGAGCATTCATTTTTCATTCCAAGATACTTGCAAACTATTCAGTATATATTGAGTGAGTGTTAATCTTTCAAGAAATATTATTGTCCAAAAGGGAAATAGTACGTGGATGTCAGAAATAATTAATTAAAGTTTACAGCATTTACATATCTAGTGTTATGAAGGTGATTAAGATCTCGCGTTGATCTACGGTATACGGTCAATTTTGGAAGTTTAATTATCTGTTACGGATGTAAAGAGGATTCTTTATATATATAAATGAAAAGTTTTTCGTAAATAAGCTATTGCTTTAGGGATTACATGTCAGTGTTTGTTCATTTCTAAGTCTTCTTTAGTTCAGTGGATTAAAATTTTAAAGGTATTAGTTCGTAGAGGCATAGATGTAAGTCACATGTTGCTTGGGGAATTACTTAATGTGCTCTCGGCACATTTCAGAATATGAAAGTCAACTATAAAAAGTTTTTGGCCTGACTCTGAAAGAGTCGGTCTAAAACCGTAATATTTTTTGTGGATGTTAGGTCTCGATATTCTCCCTTTTCAAAGCGAAGAATTCTTCCCAACAATGCACCAGGTTTTGCAGGCGATTATTCATATAGTACTCATTTTGACTTGAAAACAACGCTTTCCTATTAGAAATGACTTCAACATCCACCAAGACACGCTATCCACGAAGAGGTTCCTTCGTTTTGGAAAAATAGGAAGAAGTCTGAAGGGGCAAGGTCTAGTGAATAAGGTGGTTATGACAGCAAGGTGTAATCACACTGACACGCACGCTCAATTGTATCAAGTGTCTTGTGAGCTGGAGCATTTCCAGCTAAGAGAAGCAATCCTTTGGACAGTTTACCACTTATCTTTTGCTTCAATGACTCGTGTAATTGCAACAGGAGATTCCTAAAATTATCACCAGTAATGCTTTTGCCCATACATTAAGTAATCAATGAGGATCATCCCCCTAAATCCCCCCCCCTTAAAAAGAAAAAAAACCTCTAAGTAAGGAACCAGAGAGTATCACTTACTTAGAGCACATTTGCATCCTTTTCTTTTAGGGGTGTGGGGATGAAGAATGTTTCCCACCCTTTGCTTCTGGTGTTTGTCTCAGGTTCATAATGATAGACCGAATTATCGTACATAGTTACTAATCTTTCAAAAAAGTAATTTCTGTCTGCTTGATTCATCGCAAACATTTTCTTTTCATACGACTCTGTAAGACCTTTTTCAAAACAGGTAAAGCAAACCATCGGGAAGATATCTTTGACAGATGCAGATGATCCCGTATTAAAGTAGAAACCAACCCATAATGCAGCATCTGCTGTTGGTGATCTTTTTATCTGAGCTCCAGTTATTTCACTTTCAAAAACCACTTTACCATGAACAGTCAGACGTGTAAATTATACCTAAAATTATGTAGGTATGTGAGTATATGACAACACCACGGGTTTCTTCCTATATTACTAAAACTTTTTCCCTAACATATAAAAATGAAAGCTGGTTCTTAGAACAGGTGGGCCTCAAACAGTATAATATCCAAATTACACCTGCATTTCTAATTTTGTACACACAAACATACACAGATATATGTATGTAAATAGTATTTTATATGGACACAGACACACACAATTCCACATGCAGCCACATGCACACACAGATGTTGGATTAGGTACTATAATTGCATTTTATGTACGGGATCATTCTGGATGATCCAAAGTTTTCGATTCAAGTAATAATTTGATTAATCAACCTATAGCTTTTGAATCTTGTGGGTGTTTAAGTTTAGAAACAATTTAGTACAGTTCGTTTGAAATCCCGCTCTGATCTGGCAGCTATAATGCAAAGTATTAATGTTTTTTGTTTTAAATAGGAAATTTATTAGTTTTCATTTCTCCTAATTTTCTATGCATATGAAATAATATATATATATCTATCTCTATATATATGTTATATATACATATATATATGTTATAATATATATATGAATATACATATTTATATATATATATACAACCTTTGTCCAGAAGGTTCGGTGAATGTGTCTATAGTTACAATGGATTGTTGTCTTACATGAAACAGCCGTTACTGTCCTTCGAAGTAATCCCCGTAGGCAGAAATGCACATCGGAGAACGGCTGTACAAGTCTTGGAAACTTCTGGCGTAGTCGTCTTTAGGTATGGCCTTCAGCTGGGTCGTAGCATTACGTTGGATGTCCGAAACGTCAGAAAACCTGTGGCCCTTCAGGGTTGATTTCAATTAGGGGAACAAGAAAAAGTCCGGGGGAGACAAATCTGGGGAATAGGGTGGGTGATTCAGGGACACAACTCGCATGTTGGACAGGAACTGCTGTACCAGAAAGGCAGTATGTGGCCGGGCATTATTGTGAAGCAGGTTCCAGTTGCCTAGCTTGGCATAATGTGGGCGTACCCGATTGATCCGTTGCAGCAGACGTTTCATTATATACACGTACTTAGTGGTATTTAACGTGGTGCCCTCAGGGAGATATTCTTTATGGATCAAACCCTCAGAGTACACCATGATCCAGAAGAAAACCACGAGCATTGTCTTGATGAGGGATTTCTCACTTCGCACCTTCTTGCTTTTCGGCGACTCTGGCCCGCCACTCCACACTCTGTCACTTGCCGTCGGGGTCGTACTTCAGGCACCAGGTCTCGTGACCCATGACAATGATTTTAAAAAAATTTGGGTTTCGATCCGCCATGTCGATGAAGTCTCCACAGGTGTCAAGCCAAATTTGCATTTCTTCCGGCGTGAAATTATGGGGCACAAATCGGGAGCAAAGTGTTTACCCAAATCCTGGGTCAGTATGAGGTGGGCCATCTCACGACCAATTCCCACTTCCTCCGCTGCCATTCGCACTGTCGCACGACGATCCTTGGCCAACAATTCCTTCACTTTCTGTACGTTGTCCGGGGTGCGAAATGTTGCAGGCCGACCACTTCGGGGGGAGGGGAGTCTTCAATGATGTCCCGTCCTTCTTGGAAGCGTTTAAACCACTCATACACGCTCTTCAAGGTGACAGCCCGATTTTTGTAAACTTTTAGCAGCATATCATGAGTCTCTTTCGCTTTTTTCCAAGTTTGAAACAGAACAGCTTATTCATTCGCTGATCCATTTTGAATTTCGACCGAGCGCACAACACCTTCACTCTACAATGAACTGTTTCCACACGATAAGCTAACTGGCAGCGCCGTCACTCAGGAACTGGTTTAGACCAGTCTTCACCTGTCCGGCACGGGATGCGCAGGTTGCAAACTCTTACGACTCTGAGCACTATGACGTCATTCACCGAACTTTCTGGACAAAGGTTGTACACACATATATATATATATATATATATATATATATATATATATATATATATATATATATATATATATATATATATATAAATATATATACATATATATATATGTATATATGTATGTGTATATATATATATTGTGAGTGTGTGTGCGTGTGGGCGTGTCTGTCTGCCTGCCTGTGTATAAATGCTTTGAAATGTTTTTCTTTAAATGCAATCATTCTAATTAGCTCATCACACGGATTGATATAACGCTAACACATTTTTGCTTTTCTTCCAACCTCATTATAAAGTCATTAACCCTCTAATGGTGTATAATATCCCTGTGAGCTATGAAACATATAATTGCAGACGATGCTAAAATTAGGAAATATTTTATGGACTCATTAACAAGGAACAACTACGCTTCCTCAGTCATTTTCAAAGGTAAATTATTACTCATACATCGTGAAATTTTAACGTCTGCGTCTGGGAGAGGACATTTTGAATAATTTTAGATGGTTTTATGTCATATGTCTTACGAATAATAATGTATGTTCTGTCCATGTCGGTTGGATATTTTACAAGATGAATATTCATTTGAAATAAATATTCATTATGCGCTTCTTCACGACTTATTGTGTAAGACAGACTTTTTCCAATTATATATCTCACAAGGGTAGAAAAGTATGTACTAACCAAGTTTATCTAGTGCTTCCGAAATCCCATGAACATCTTCTGATGGTGAGAGAATATTCATATGTCTGTAGCTAGAGAAGTATTTTTCCACTAAAATCTTTGGAATCCACTAAAATCTATGGAATTACGATTTGCAAAGGAGAGAAAAAAATTGGTATTAAAAACAAATTGACGTTTTCCGAAGAGCATATAATCAAAGAGATGTTATCTGATGCTCTTTCATTGCTTTCTGTCAACATAATTTCTATGGTTTTTTATTTCCAGATTTACCCTAATTTCCCAGAATGAGTCTTGCAACATTATTTCTTTAGAACAGCTTAACTTTGCGACGGTCTTGGGTTTATTTCTCATAAAAAATATCTTTTGTGATCATAAAAGGTAGATTTCCAAACCAAATGAATATTGAGCATGATTTGCTAATCAAAATCGGCCACATTTAGGGGGAAAAAGGGGTTATTTTCCATCATGACAATGCTTCGGTACATTCATCGGCAACTGGGACGGCAAAACTGTTAGGATTACACGACTATATTGTTCCCCAACCGAAAAATGATGAAATTACGGATAAAACACCTTGCCCGCTTTTCAGAAGTATTATACACACTTTAGCAGGAGTGATCCCTAAAGACAAAATAACATCTCCAAAGAACCAAGAACTCAAGATCTTTTACAAAGCAATTATACAAATAATTATTTAATAAATTATTACATTTCCACTCTTCAGTAAATTTCTTCTAATGATTTAATCTTCTTAGAGTATGATAAAAAATATTTCATTTGCTAAAAACGTTTTGAAGTTTTATTGTATGAAATATTCACCAACAAATATTTTTTAAATACTTTTCAGATACTTCGCGTTTATTGATGCAAGATAAGGGGACATTCTTCATCCCTCTATCCTTTCGAAAATACAAACTTTCCTGTATTTTGATAAGACACATATTTTCAAAACTTCAGGTATTGTAAAAGAAGTTCATATATATATACCGGGTGGTTATAATTAAACTTCCCCTATAAACGGCATCCTAGAGTGCAAACGGATGAACGGAATGCAACGAAATTTTGTATATGGGCTATACACAAGATGCGCTCACGGAATTTCGAAAAAAAAAATAGTTCCAAAATGTCCACCAGAGGGCGCCTTTTCGGGAAAAATGAAATTTAACACAATAAACGACCAAACGGAATACAGAAACAATATTAACATTTATTGACTAGTTTCTGATCACCTTGTCATCGAACCACAATAAGTAAAGGTAAGGGAGAAACAAAAACAGTTCAGTTTGCAGAAACAAGAATAGATTAGGACGAAATTGCACAAGAGGACCACGTTCGCCGGATCTAACTCCGTGCGATTTCTGGTTATGAGGCTATTTAGAAAGTCTGGTGTATCGTGGACGTGTTGCGACGTTGAATGACTTAAAGAACTCCATAACGCTTCATGCGCGAAGACTCACAACTGATCAGTTGCGATCTGCTGTTGAACACACTGTCCATCGATTTGAAATTTTGCAGGTGAATGAAGGTGGTCACGTGGAGCAGCTATCCCTACATCGTCCTGGACACGATTAACAACTGCTCTTCTTATGCAATTTTGTCCTAATCTGTTTTTGCTTCTGCAAACTGAACTGTTTTTGTTTCTCCCTTACCTTAACTTAATGTGGTTCGATGACAAGGTGATCAGAAACTAGTCAATAAATGTTAATATTGTTTCTGTATTCCGTTTTGGTCGTTTATTGTGTTAAATTTCATGTTTTCCCCGAAAAGGCGCCCTCTGGTGGACATTTTGGAACTATTTTTTTATTCGAATTTCCGTGAGCGCATCTCGTGTATAGCCCATATACAAAATTTCGTTGCATTTCGTTCACCCGTTTGCGCTGTAGGATGCCGTTTATAGGGGAAGTTTAATTATAACCACCCGATATATATATATAACTACTATACCGTTTGATCAAACATTTTTGCATATTTCTATGAAAAGTTAAATTCATAATCCATGCAAATATATTTCCTCAATAGCTGGGGCTTGTGGCGGCCCAGTGGTACAGCGCGCTGGTTTTCGGTGCTGTGGGTGCTCGGATCAAATCCTGGCGTCGCGCCACGAAAAAATGCCTCCGTTCGTGTCGTCCCTTCATAAGGGGTAATACTGTTCGCCTCTATGGTGCCCCCACAATAAGATGGGCAGTAAAATTGCGGCGTAGTATGGGCGAAAGTTTGACGACAAGTGCCTCCGCATTGGAAAAAAAAATTCCTCAACATTTGAAATTAGATGCTTTCATGTTGTCTCTCTTTTGAAAAGTGATATTTAAAAAATAATTTATCTGTATTTAATCTGTACCAAGTTTTAGAATATAATTTCTCATGGCCCTAAATTTTAATGTTGACTGTGTTGTTTATTTTTCTTTCTCACACTTCGAAGCTCCACACTGGGCTTCAGAGTATTTACTCGTTGACGCTTTTGATCGATTGTTAGCGATCGATTGTCGGTTTGAAGTACCCTCAGACATCTTTATCATATTGAAATATTTATGCAAAATGTTATGTAGGCACTCTCCTGAGATTCTATCAAACCCAGAACTCTCAAGTCCTTTCAATATCAATCGTTCATCACAATATCATGGATTTTTTTAACTATTTACGGCGTAGTGACCTCAGCTAGCGACCAGAACACTCAACGTCAGTTGGACTCATTCTAAAATCAACACACAACTTGTAAATTATTCTAAGAAAAGGTGAGATCTTGCCATGATATTTATTAAGCATAGATATAGTTTCTTCCACTGTTCTGGCTCTGAAAATTTATGCTTTATCATCACGCAGAACTCCTTTTCCCCCGTTGTGTGAGCAATAACAAGAGTTGCCCGACTAAAATGGCTATGAATCCCAGATTAAGCGTCGATGTGTTTACAGTTTGATATGAGTACCTTTTAAGCATAGTAACTATGAGACAGGCAAATGGGAGAAGCTCAGTGCTGTTGCGCCATCACTTGCATTTTGCATGGATTGACGACGTTTAATATCGTACCATCGTAGCGTATCAAATGATCCTCGTTATTGTTAACTGACATACTTCTGCCTTTTTTAATTTCACTAAAATTTCTGGTAATATGAGGAATATATTACTGCCTTAGTGACGTTTAATAAAGGAAGAAAAAACAATTAATTTAAAGAGCAACCCACTCGATGCGTATTTAAAATCCAGAACCGAGTTTGTTATAGCTTATATTTTTGCTCATTATGATCACTTTCCCATGTGATTTAATGCTGTAAAACAAAAACTGAATAAACTTTTATGCTTCGTAAGTAATTTCAAACGCAGTATAATCTACCATAATACTGAAAATAAAGCTACAATATTACTCTTTTCTTTCCTTTATGACTCATAATATCTTAAAAGGTGAAACGTATTTATCATCCTTAAGAAAAATGAGACGACAAAGGCATTGCATTTGAGTTTCCTTATAAATTATACCAGGTAGTATAAAAATATTATAGAAATTTATATTTCTAAAACTGTACAAAGATTTATTTTTCAAGTCTTAGCAGTAATGCAAGATTTTCCCTTTCTTTCTATTCAGTGAGAGAAAAATTTCACAACTGAATTAAATTAGCCAGTTTAAAATATAAGAATATAAATTTGCTTTCGAAATTTAGAGTTTATTTTCCACCCAAGTTAGAAAACCTCATCATAAGAAAGAATGGAGATGCATAAAAAAGATTCATTTTCAGATGCCTTTGAAAAAATACATAAAAATGAAAAGTAGTGGTAAGTTATAGCATAATGGCGATTGCAATTTGCCATATTTTATCGATACATCCAGAAAGAAAAAAACGAATGTTTCAATGTTACATTGTTTTTTAAACCTTCACGATATAATTTTACTATTGCTAACAATTGAAACAGTTAGAAAAGAGAGTGTATAAAAAAAGGAAGATAAAATTGGGATTCAATACAAATTTTTAAAATATTTTATTTTATGTATACTTGTTATAAAGTAGTTAAATATTGTGTCTAAGAGACATATATTGATTAACATTTGCTGTATTTTTAAAGTACAATTCCAATAACCAAGAAGCAGAACATTCTAAAAGCTTTTGTAATTTTAAATAAAAAGGCCAATTTATAATTTATAAAGTGGTACACTTTATTTCAGAAGAGATTTAAAATATTTTTCGTGAAACTAGATATTTCCATCAGGTTATTAAATTCATTGAGACAAAAAGGCAAAGAGGTAAACTTTAGTAAAATAATAAATTTACATTATCTAAGAATTTATAATTTTAGTGAGCGCAGTTTGAATCCTCTTATAGCTGTAATATTTGTACTTATAGACCATACTGCGAAACAATGAAAATGAAAACACATAAATTTTTTCTATTTGAATTATCAGGGTAGATCCTTAACTTAAAATTATCGCTATATATATACATACATACATACATACATTGAGTGGCCAATTTATTACGACCACCTACTCCAGTACATCGTTGGGTTACCTTTTGCTCTGAATTTCTGCTTCGATTCTCTTTGGCACTGTGTCCATGAGATGTCAGGTAGATTGAAGAATCTGAGACCATATCTGATGAATTAACTCCCATTTACAGTTTTCTAAGTTTTGATGGCTCTTGATCTAGCTGCTTGATGCCCCCTGTAGAGCTCATTTCAAAAATGCTCATTTGGATTGATATGTTGCAATTTCGGAGGCTAACTAAGTTTCATGCTCTTCAAACTATGTGTCAATATTTGTTTTATGATAAATTTTTTTAGCATACCATTTGTTAAACAACAAATTTGTTATCTGGGGATGAGAGTTTTATGACATTCAGCATTGTCCTGCTGTAAGTATCGATCTCCATCGGGGAAAACCATTAAGATAACTGGACCATTAATCAATGGATATTCTTGGTCAGCGACATATTATTTTTTGGCATTCTGCAATCTTCTACAAGAATTAAAATGTCTCAACAGTGCCAAGAAAAAAATCCCATAAATCATCAGATTGCCTTCACCGGCTTGAAGTGTTTTGGAAATGCAACTTAGAGCCAATGCTTTCGTGTCCGTTTCTCCATATTTGCACCCTGCCATCTGCATGGTGTAACTGAAAACAATATTCATCAGACCACAGTACCCTTTCCATTACATTACCCTTTCCATTCATTTACTGTCAAACCCGTGAAATCTTGTGTGAACTGGAGAGGGTTGATCTCATTAGCAGAGGACGACAAAAGCTTTACTAAGGTCCTTCGGCTTCCATACGTGATTCAGTGTTATGTGCGAAAAGTATGTTAAGATGCAATTGGTTTCTCATTGAGATTAGCTGAAATCTGACGTACTGTTGCCCTTATATTGGACTGGACATGTTTGGACTCTCCCCTTTCAGCCCGAACATCCAGTATACTGTGATTTCCCCATGCCTTACGATAAGACTAAGGTTTTCTTTGCTTGGTAGCCCTCTCTTTGTAAACATGTATTCGAGCAACTCTCGCACACGAACAAGCGAAGCTGTTCCACTGACACTCATTCCACTGCTTCTAGCACCTAAACCATTTCAAGTTCAAAGTCCGTTAAATTGCATTTTTTACTCATTCATACACAAGTAATACACTTCAGTTGTCTTTAAAATTATCCAGTCTCTCAGCTGATTTAAATATAATTGTCAGGTAGTCATAATAAATTGGCCACTCAGTGTTTGTATAGCCACACACACAAACACACACATATATAAATATATATACAATACCAACCATTAATGGTCCGGACATCCTCGCATTTCCCTTATTTTACCTATTCTACAATTGTCGCTAGGTGGATGACCGGGGATACAGGTGTAAAAAGATATTGGTTCAGAATAGTAGTGGATTAAAAGCTACATAGTCAATTATAGTGAGCTGGGTCATTTTGGAAGGGAGTTATAGTAGTATGCTATAAAAGTGGAAATTCTGTACTTGTGATATACGTTGAGTTATGACCCATTCCACAGAAGTAGAGCTGTGTGAATCCATGGTTGTGGCCCGCTTAGAGTCCCTATCTCGACCAAATCGAATATTTATGGGACGAATTGGAACAACGATTGAGGTTCAGACCAACATTCCCTTGTTCTGCGACTAAACTCGCATCGGCTTTTCATGAAGAATGGAGAGAAATTCCACTTAATGTTATCCAGAAATTGGTCGAAATTCAACCTAAGAGGATATTCTCTATAATCAAGCCTGAAGGTAGACCTTCCCCTTATTAGAATAATAAAAATCTCTTCACATATTTTTTTGTCCCCGTGTCATGACAATTATTGGTTTTTATACACACACACACACACTATATATATATATATATATATATATATATATATATATATATATATATATATATATATATATATATATATATATATATATATATATATATGGAGCAAATTTCAAACATTTCCCTTCATTAACTTTGTCTTATCACAACAGAACATTATCCCTCATTTAAATTTGACCTAGGAATAACCATATTAATGTATTAGATCTTCCCCGAAGTCCTCGTGCGGACAGAAAGCTTATATAAGAAGGTTGTTCTAGAAGCTCTGACTTGATCTCATCCGATGCGGCGTGATGAGGTCAGGTGTCACGTTTTAACCAATTAAAAGTTCAGCGTGCCTATACTCAAGGGCGCTAAACTAGAGTTTCGCACGTCTTCTGTGTTCTACCCCTGTCCTGTGAAGTTGTGTTCTAGCGTGCTACGTTTCTCGTCTTATATATGTGTTCCGGCAAACTCCGGAATAAGTAATTTGTGAAACTGTATCTTCCAAGAATTATGAGCCGCCCAACTGTTTAGGCACTAAATGATGTCCAGTAATAAAGTAATTCGAAGAAGTAAAAGGATTACATGTCAAATTATGTGGATACTGTGTTCCTCGACTGGACTCCCTGCCTAAGCCTTTCCCAGCCACTCTCCACTACTGAACAATGATTCGAAGTCTCGTCCTGTCATCCAACATCTCCTTTTCAAATATTTCATATATATATAAATCAATCAATCAATCAATCAATATATATTTGTATTGATTGATTGATTGAAAAACCTGACTATCTTTTTTAATAATGGGTAGGTCCCTGGCATTAGCAGCAGAGTCGGCATGTTCGAGTCAGACGGTTGGTATGGATTTTATGACGCTTTGAGGTCGGTTTTAGTCCTGGTAAAATTAGTCCCTGAGTAGAAAAAGATGACTGTAGCGCTCTCGAACAACCTAATTAACTGACAAACTTATTTCGTCTGAACATTCTATATAAATAAATCTTGTGTTGCAACTGTTTACTAATACAGTGTAAGAAAAGCATGTGTCACAGTTAACAGTAAATTTTAAAGTCAAAGATCGAGAACGAGGTAAAAAATCAGAATTAGAGATTCCGTTTTACTAGTTAAGGTTCTAATAAAGTGATAAAGGACTGTTCTATAATGATTAAAACAAAAGATAAATATAATAAATTACACAGCAGTGACATTTAGTCAGTATTTTCTACGTTGCTTGTGTAAATTGAATTCCTTTAATTAAAATGAGTCTCTAAACACTGAACAATGCAGAAATATTTTTGGAAAGGAACCAAAAAATGTTTGCTGTGTTGTTTCTAATTGTAGAGGATAATGAAACAGCAAAAATTCATGTTTATATGTCCGAACATTTCTTTCGATTTGTAATTATCTGCAAAGCGTGTTCAAGTGAGGTAAAATATAAAAATTTAACAAAATGTACTCCACTTTTCTTATAATTTTTTAAGAAACTTAACGAATGGAATGCTGAAATAAAAATTTCCACGTATCTTTTCAGTTGTAAGGAAATTTAAATCTTTAACTATGCACCAGGGCATCTAAACTTAATTATCGTAACTGTTTTCAATCTTTTTTCAAAATTTCAAATATTATTTCAATAACTTTACAATTTTTTTTCAGTTTCTTTCACGTTTCGGATTTCGTAATAACATAAAAGGCAAATTATTTCAATTTTTATACATTTTTTTTTGAGTTTTGGTTCTTGAAGAGAGAAGTAAAGTTAGGTAACAATTATTCTTTTCTTGTAAACCAAGATTTTACTTGATAACGCTGGAATTAAAATCCGCATAAATAAATTTCAGTAAGTATACATTATAAGTAAAATAATAAAAAGAATTTACATGATATAAAGTTTTACACAAATCTAAGAAAGGTGAATTAAAAAATTTCTAATAAAATTTTTTCTAAATAAAATACGATAAACTCCCTCATTAAAACTGCTTAAACGCTGGACTTCAGCTGTAAAGCATCGGAAATAAACTGTATAGTTTTGGCACGTTATTTTGGCTGTCTGCTAGTACGGGGAATCAAGCCCTGATCTCCTTATCTCAAGACAGGTATTCTATTAACAAAAATCATTGTCTTGGTCAGTAAGGTATTCACATTTCTTAAAATCCCTTTATCACATATTCCTTCAATTCTTTATGTGGCCAATGTTGTAAAAACTGGCCCGTATAAGTGATTTGATTCAATTACCTGTTATTTATTTATTATTTAGAGAGAAAAAGGATAGGAATGCAGATTTTATATCCTCAAAAGGCGAAACATGTTATTAAATGTAAGACATGCAAGTTTCTACAGGTTTAAAGTTCCAGTCAAGTATTATAATGTAGGTTTTGATGTAAATAAGATCTTGTCATGGGGTGGTAGGTATTCATACGGTATTCAGTCCACATTCATACTATAATTAGGTAGTTCTTCGTGTGACTCCCAGGCTAGTTGCTTCTTAAGTATGTTGTAAAATGTTTGTGCCAAAGTATTTATCGTTAAATGTTTCGGCATATTTTATTTTACACATTATCTAAAAAAATACATTTTTTTTTAGTTTTGTAGGAATATTCCTATGATTTTTGCCTCTGTTGCAAGTAACTTAGAGCAAAAACGTAAATTGAAAGTTATAATAAATTAATTATACTTATAAAATGTACATTTAAATCAAAATAATTATAGATAGAAAAATAAAGTAAAGTCGGACTACATAAAAGTAAATTCAGATAGAGTTCATTAAATCAGATATCAAAAGCATAAGATTTTTTTGATGAATTTAACTTTTATAGTTATATGTAAATCGTGTTAAAAAATTCGAATGTGAATACTTTAATTGGAAATATTTTATTCATTTTGTTAATTTATTTAGTACAGAAAGCTTAAATTATAGTGTGAAATTTTACTGAAATTTTATTTTAGTCTGATAGGACAAATCATCTAATATAAGAGACTAAGCACACGATTGCAATGTTGTAATTTAAATGCAAATAACAAACATATACGGTACAATGCTCTCTATATGCAATTGAAATAATTATATAGTTTAAGGGGCCAAATTTGCCCTCATTTTCTTAACAAATTTTGAATGTATCACCTAAGCAAACCTTTTCTTTCTTTTTAAAGTTAAATTATATATGCATAATTTATATTTTAACGCCATCCCTTTGAAAGTAGACAATATTCCTTTAGCTTATTTTCTACATTTAAATTACGGTCAAGTCACGTTCCTTGTTTCCTTTAATTCATAAATGCTTCCATTTCATTTCAGATATTAAGTATGCAGCCTGCATCTGAAATTCTTGTAATTTCACTGTTTTTCACCCTGTTGTGGATTTGCAACATTAATTTTTAAATCAATGCTGGAACAGAGAGATTTATGGACCTTACTTTGTTCATTTCCCTGTATGCATGTATAATGCAAATAGGGTAATTTTAAAGGCTATTGTGGTAACGACTTAATATGTTATACCTAAATTACCACTCTTTGAAATGTGCTGTTATCATGCAATGAAAGTCTATGACTAGATGAAAGAAAAAAAGAACTAAATTTACTAAGATTAACTTAATTACTACGATATTTAGAATGCAAGTTCCGTTCATTTAAACTTAGATAACTGATGGTATTATTTTGGAAAATCATAGTAACCATCAGTTTACAACAAAATATTTAAATGACTATCACATTATCACATACTTAATAAGAGATTAAATTTTCTATTCTACCCTTTGGCGGGGATCACAATTAAGAAACTGGTTTCATGAAACGACAAACTCAAGTTTGACGAAACTATGCTATTGAAAAACACAGAGAAGCGCACCTTGAGTTTCATGAAATTATACGTAGTTGCACAAGAGGACGAAATCCTCGCTTCTTGAAACTTGTGAGTCGAGCTTCGAGAAACCATAGTTTAGAGTAAAGTGTATTCTGTCACTACTAAGGGAATTAGCCCAATACTTTCGTTTACTTTTCTTGTTTTCCTACCATCAGCAAGGTACGAATACATCCCCGTCATCTGATGACAGCGTAGAAATTGAAAACTACAGTTCACTCAGTGTGCGACCTTATGGGAAACAGATTTCAAGAAACACGTTTCTGGAAAATGATTATCTCTAAAACAGTTTCCTCAGTGTGCAGCCCGCCTTAAATGGTGTCATGCAAAATTTAATTTCTAGATTTAAATGCGTTGGAAATTATCAGCTGTTACTAATAACCTCACCTGAATACCTGATTGTGCAATATTCCTGCAAATCATATCTTGTAACGGTTTTAAGGAAGAGGAAGCATCACCAGTTAACTCTTACTAAAAATATTAGCCAATTATATCCCACTGTCTGTTACTCCTTTTGAAGGTTTCAGCTACAGTGGTCTCGACCAAACTTCTGCATAAAAATATAAGCACATTGGCGGAAGTTAATATTCTTATCTTCGGATTCATGTAGAGGGAAACTCAAAACAATGGCTGTAAATAATCATTCAAGGCGTGACGACACAAAAACAAGGTACTTTATTTCCACGCACATAGGTACAGTTCAAACAATCAGAACATCATCGCAATGCTATTCTTAGCACGAAGCTACAACAGACACAAGTATCTTATTCGAATCCAAACATAATTCTAGAGAAAGACAAAAAATTACTACGAGTTGCCATTCCATGAATACCAAATTATCAAAATTCTAAATGCATTACGATTACATTGATTGGGCTGACATCTACTGGCGAAAAAATAAACTGTAAGTACTTTCAAACACACATGTTCCCGAAGAATTCACTAACTTTAAATTCCAATTTTTTTCTTTCCACTAACTTGTTCGCTGATCATCCCAACTTTTTTTTGCTTCTTGAGTTACAACTCCTTTTCATGCATAGCTTTACTGGAGAAATTCATATGCAAAGTAACAAACCCATCTCTATGGTTTGCACGCAGTGAACAGAAGCCAAGAAATCAAGTATTAACTATTGGAGGGATGACCGCATGAAAGATATTTCTTATCCTAAACTCCAAGAATATGCACCAAGGCCAGATAATTGAGCCATTCACAAGCCAAATCGGTTAAATCCACTTTTTGAAATGTTTGAAATTTTACTGTCAAAGCAGTTGATTGACTCCTAACATGTTGCATTCATAAAAATTTTCTCATATAATTTGGGTAAACACCACTAAATGACAAAATATTTTTTGGCTATTGGAATAAAAAGTAACTTCTTTCAGATGCCAATAAAGTTAAGTCCATACTCTAAATCATCGACAGAAAGATTGACGTCGGTCTTCACATATGATTTTTGCAAATAGCCATGGCGGAATTCTGAATTTATGGATGAATTGAATAAAATGATTTCTACGATACGGATAAAAAAGAAAATTGGGAAACAGTATACATAGTGAGCATGGGTTGCTGCCATGTTGATGAACCTGCTCCATCCAACAAGTTCCTTAGGGAACAATGGCCGACGATAGAAAGATGATGGCCGAATGGATAGAGCACTGGCTTTCGTTACCAGAGTCTGTGGGTTCGAATCCCACTCTTGGCATGGACGTTTGCAGCCGTTCGGAATCGGCTTTAAGTAGTAGGTACTGGTCGAATTATCCCTCGTGTAGTAAAAAAGGACCGTAGCACTCTAAACCGAACCAAACCGTAAGGAACAACACAATTCGATTTTAACTGAGATTTTTTTAAAATGACGGTGAAATAAGGTTTTGATGGATATGAATGAAGCAGGTTTTTGATTTTAGTTTTATTCAAAGTCTAGTTACTCTATTCTCTAAAAGTAATTAATTTACGAGAAATAGTAAGAATTCTTTTTGAAAATCTTCACTTTGAAACGATGGCATTCAGTTCAATTGTAACTTGAACTATTTTATGTTACCCTTTGAGGAGGAAATCTTGATTTAAGGATTCAAAGGGGAAAATAAACGTAAATTGAATTTTATTTAAGCAATTTAGTTTCCATTATTTGTTATTTCCCGAACTTCAATTTATTTTAAACACATTAACATTAGTTGAGATGACGGATAAGAAAGTTCTACATGACGTCTACTAAAATTGTTGACAGTAAAATTTTAACAGAATCTTCACTAATAACAAGGACATTTTAGTGACATCTCTAATCCTTCCTCGGGTCTTAACAGGTGATAACGTCAAACGTTTTCTATATTTAGAACTTTTACTTGGGACGAACTTAAGAAATAACTCTAAGTTTTTATTTGATATAAAAATAAATGTTATTAGACCTATAGGACTTATCAGTTATCTCTATATATAAAACAGTTCCGTAACTGACTGACTGACTGACAGACAACGCACAGACCAAACCGCTGGACCTAAAGGGCTGAAATTTTGCACATTTGCTATCCCCACCACCTTTGCCTTTGGCCATGAAGCTTTGGCCAACATCTAATACGTAAGATCTATGATGCTACCAGCTATATAGAGAAATTTGAACGATTTGTATAATGTAATATATACGTGTATATATATATATTATATATATAAATATGCATATATATCCATATATATCCATATATATATATATATATATATATAGATATATAAATATGCATATATATATACACTAGCTTTATATACCCGGCGTTGCACGGGTGAACCCTTAATAAAGCTTACTTGTATGATATGTATATTTGTATTTTATGGCAATCTATACCCCTCTCCACTGGTCATCATCCCATCAGCATATTATAATAACCCCCCCCCTCCCCATTCTAATGTCAGCATTAAAATGTTTCTTTCAATTTTGATAACCCACTGGATCCCGGCCCTTCGAGGAGTTTGAGGGCTTCCCCGTTGTTGCGAAGTGAAGCGAAAATAGGCGCTGCGCGAAGTGAAGTGAACTTACGCTGCACGCCGCTGTATATAACGCCAGGCTGGCACTTGAGTTTATGTCGTCTGTAAGCGAATGGGCGCTGACTGTGATGCAGGATTGCTGTCGTTGGAATAAATTTATGATTTTTGTGCTTCTTGAAGGACTTTGTCTTTTATTTCCAAGGCACCTAGCATCGGGTAGATGCAACCCGTCAATGAACTGAATTTACAACATAGTGGTACCCTCGGCGGGAGTGGTGCTTTGGATTTTGAATAGAATTTTGAAGAGGTAGCGATAGAATTTTGAATTGGACTTTAGAATTTAGAGCTTTTGAATTTGAATTTATTGTGAATTTAATTATTTGTGTGTCGAAGATGGATTTGATTGCTTTGAAGACCCAAAGAAAAGGACTGCGTATTGCATTCACGCACACTTTGAAGAAAATCGACACGGAATTAGCGAACAAAGTACGCGATTTGAAAATACTTTCAATTTTAAGGTATCAACTTAGTGATAAGTTTCAGAGACTTGAAAAGTGTCAAAATGCTATTTCGGAGCAGTTTTTGCAGAGTGCAGATGCTGAACAATTATTTAATGAGGATTTTGAAGAGGCTGTAAGTTACAGAGACAGGTTCTTAGAGCAGTGTGCTCAAATAGACTCGGAAGTGCAAGTCTCCGCGCTCCCAGGTGATAAGACAGAAACACGTAAATTTAAATTGCCTAAAATAGAACTTAAGAAGTTCTCAGGTGAAGCAAAAGATTACTTGACCTTTTGGAGTCAGTTTCAGAAGATCCACGATGACAAAACTATTGCCGATGAAGATAAAATGCAGTATTTGATACAGGCCATGGAACCCAAGTCGAAAGCGGAACGCCTGGTACTTAGCTTTCCTGCTACAGCTGCTAACTATCCTAAGGCCATCGCACAATTGAAAGAGCGACTGGGGCGTGACGATTTACTTGTGCAAATTTATGTAAGAGATTTGTTAAGGTTAGTAATGAAGAACGCCGCCTCCGGAAGAGTCAAAACCGATTTACCCTCCCTTTACGATGAACTAGAAGGAAAGTTGAGAGCATTGGAAAGCCTGGGGAGAACACAAGAAAAATACGGCGATTTTTTAGCCCCCTTAGTGGAGAGTTGCCTGCCTGAAGAAATATTAGTGGCGTGGGAACGAAGCAGAAATAACGACTCGACAGAAACTAAAGGAACTCGATCCTTGGAAGCTTTGAACTTTCTTCGTCAGGAAGTTAAAGGTGAAGAAATGGTTCTACTAGCTCGGACTGGTTTCGCCCCCCTCCAGAGTCATCGAAAGAAAGACTTTCACACCGAACAGATAAGACAAGCTGATCCGGTAACAGCATCCGCCCTGGTAAGCCTCGATAATTCAGGTAAGAGGTTTCCGAATTGTATATTTTGTGACAAATCACATCCCAGTGAAAATTGTTTTTCCGCGAAAAAAATGACTTTAGCTGATAAGCAACGAATTTTATTAAAAAAGGGTGCCTGTTTTTCATGTTTAAAAAGAGCGGGTCATCTCAGTAAATTTTGTAATTTAAAAAGTCAATTAAACTGTTCTCATTGTAAAAATAATCATTTTGACATAATGTGCACCAAACAGGTGAAACATACTGACCAGAAAAGCATTGCAAAAGAAAGTTCTCTTTCTAATTGTAGCAGAAGCGAAACTGTATATTTGCAAACGCTTTGCGTTTTTATTAGGTATCAGGGTCGTGAGAAAATTATTCGCTGTGCAATTGACAGTGGAAGCATGAGCAGCTATGTAAGTGAAAATATTGTGAGGCAGCTTAAAGCAACGCCGCTTAGAAACGAGACAGTTATACATGCACTGTTTGGGGGGAATGAAACGAGGCCAAAGCAACACGAAGTGTTTTCAATCGAAGTCTGTAATTTGAACCGAACGTTTGCTTGCAGTTTTGAAGTTCTTTCTGAGGAAAGGATTTGCGGGTTTATTCCTAAGATTAAGGATAGAGATATTTTAAAGGATTTAAAAGAAAAGAAAATAGATTTTTCTGATTCTTTCCGAAAGGAAACTGAAATTGACCTTTTAATCGGGTCTGATGTTATAAGCAAATTATTAACAGGAAATTCTGTTGAATTACAGTCTGGGTTAACGGCTGTTGAAACAAAATTTGGATGGGCGGTATTTGGAAAGCGAAATTCGTGTGAAAGGGCTAATATTTTAGAAACATTGTCAATGCATTCTATGAAAGTGCCTATAAGTAATTTATGGCAACTTGAAATTCTAGGAATATCTGATCCAACCCAAACAGAGAGAGCAAAGGCTGATCTTAATTTAAATGATTTTAATGACAAAATGAAAATTCTTCCTGATGGAAGATATGAAGTAGAACTTTCGTGGAAGTATAACTCGACGAATTTACCCACTAATAAAGAATTGGTTTGGAAGAGACATGAACGAATGGTTAATAGATTGGGTTGCGGTGAATTTTTAACTGATTATCAGAAAGTGTTTAAAGATTGGGAAATGTTAAACATTATTGAACGCGTGCCAGATTTCGAATTAGAAAAAGAATGCCACTATTTATCTCATAGGCCAGTAATTAAGCTAGATAGCATTACAACGAAAATTCGACCCGTTTTCGACGCTTCTGCCTCTGAGAAAGGGAAACCTTCTTTAAATGAATGTTTATTAAAGGGAGTTAATCTCATTGAGTTAATACCTGATATTCTTGATAGATTTAGAATGTATCCTATCGGAATAAGTGGGGATGTAGAAAAAGCTTTCTTAATGTTATCTTTTGCACCTAAGGACATATTTTCTCAGATTTTTTTTCCCTTCTAATGAAGGTCGGATTATTTATAGACACTGTAGAGTGGTATTTGGAGTATCTTCCAGCCCTTTTCTGTTGAATGCTTCTATAATGCACCTTTTAGAAAACTGCCCACCCCAGTATAAGGATATAGCTCAGAAGCTGCAGCGTTCATTTTATATGGACAATTGTGTTTCAGGAGTATTTCATAAAGATGAACAAGAAAGTTTTATTGAACATGCTAAATTGATTATGTCAAATGGATGTTTTAACTTGCGGGGGTTTGAAAGCAATGTGGCTGGTAAAAATGTTGACAAACATTCTTCCTTTCTGGGGGTAATTTGGAATTTAGATAATGATACGCTGAGATGCTGCACGGATTTAGATGCATTGACATGCGATACGAAAATTACAAAAAGGCTAATTTTAGCAATTGTGCAGACATTTTTTGATCCCATTGGGTTGTTAACGCCAACTACATTGCTTCCAAAGCTGTTATTACAAGATTTGTGGAAGTCGAAAATTAGCTGGGACGATGAATTGTCTTCAAATGATGTAAATATATTTTTAAAATGGTTTAAAGAACTTTATGTTTTAAAAGATGTTTCTTTGTCTCGATATATGTTTATTAATGACACGTCTGAACTACATGTATTTGTTGATGCTTGCAAGGGGGCGTATGCAGCGTGCGTCTTTGTTCGATCAGTATTAAATTCTGAAGTTAAAATAAATCTCGTACGGGCGAAGTCCAGAGTAGCGCCCCTCAAACCGTTAAGCATTCCTCGCTTAGAACTAATGGCTTGTTGTATAGGTTCTAGACTTGCGAATTCTATTATCAAGGCTCTCAACTTGCCGGACTTAAAAGTCACATTTTGGTCGGATTCCACTACAACCCTTTGGTGGATTAAAGAACAAGGATATTGGTCCGTTTTTGTAGAAAATAGGGGTAAAGAAATACGAGAGCTAACGTGAGGTAAGTTATGGAAACATGTCCCAGGAAAACTAAATATTGCGGACCTGCTTTCACGTGGGTGTTCTGCAAAGCAAATGCTTCTGTCTAGATGGTGGGAAGGCCCTTTGTGGTTGCGAGAAACCCCTGAGAACTGGCCCATTGGTGACAAACTCTGTTCGACCGCAGAAGTAGAGTTTGAAAGGAAAAAAAACGAAAATAGTGAACATTGATCTTCCAAAAGACGCACCCCCTTGGCATCGAAACATTTTTTCCAGTTATGATAAAATGATACGAGTATTTGCATGGATATTTAGATTTGTGAATAACTGTAAAGGTGGTCACGTAAAAAGTAAAAACTCTGAACTTTCTCAGTCTGAAATTGAAAATTCTGAAAACAAATTAATTCGTTTAGTTCAAAGCTCTTATCTGTCTGATACTAAATCTTCAAATTTTATTGAAACTCTCAAAGATGATGAAGGTATTCTGAGAGTGAAAACGAGAATACTTCACCGAGATGATTCTAAATCTTTTTTGTATCCAATACTATTACCAGAGAAATGTGAATTCACCAAACTATTAATCCGAAATGTACACAATAAAAACTGTCATGCGGGTATTCAAATGATGCAATGCCTGTTAAGAGAAAGGTTTTGGGTAATTAGGGCTAGAAAAGCTATTAAAAATGTCCTCTTTAACTGCATTGCTTGTAAACGATTTAAAGTTAAAGCTATGTCAAGCGAACCAACACCTTTGCCACCAGACCAAGTTTCGGATTGTGCGCCTTTCGAAATTGTAGGAATTGATTTGGCTGGACCTATGTTTTTAAAAAATGAAGGAAAGGTGTGGATGGCACTGTTCACTTGCGCTGTGTACCGAGCCATCCACATAGAACTTGTGAATTCTCTATCTTCAGATGCTTTTCTACTGGCACTCCGACGGTATATTGCTAGACGCGGACGGCCTAGAACAATTTATAGCGATAATGGGACTAATTTTCGAGGGGCATCTAATGATCTTTCGAAATTGAATTGGGCTAAAATACTAAAAGAAACAAGAACTAATAAAATACTATGGAAATTTATTCCTCCTACCGCGGCGTGGTGGGGCGGCTGGTGGGAGAGGTTGGTTCGCACGGTAAAAGAGCTGTTAAAACGCACTTTAGGTAAATCTGTATTATCTTCTGAAGAACTTTATACTGTAATTTGTGATTGTGAATCCATAATTAATTGTAGACCTTTAACCTATGTATCTGAGGATCCGCAGGAATTGGTACCTCTGACACCCGCCATGTTTCTTATCGAGAACCGGAGTTCCAATGTTGAGGATATTGATGAATTAAATTCAATGAGTCTAATAAACGAATTAAATATAGAAGTAAATTGTTAAATGATCTGAGACAACGCTTTAGAAAAGAATATCTTAGTCAGCTGGTTCAAAAGCATAATGGAAAAACGATCTCGTGAGCCCATTGTTGGCGAAATAGTATTAATGGGTGATAACAAAAAACGTTTATTTTGGCCCTTAGCTAAAATTCTTGAGTTGATTCCAGGACGCGATGGAAAGTGCCGTACAGTTAAACTTAAGACCCAGCACGGAGACGTTTTACGTCCAATACAACGTATTTTCCCTTTGGAGATACAGGTGAATGAAAGAAACTTAATTGGCGATACGAAACTGGGTGTAGAGGAATCTAATTCTGGCGCTGTTTGTAATTTTGCAGGTGGAACAGCACCTGATAAGATAGTAATGAAACGATACACCTCCTCTGGAAGATGTGTAAGAGCTCCAAAAAGACTGGATCTTTTTAATAATGTTTGTTTTGAACTTGAGACTCAATCTGAGTCTCAAGTGGGGGAGGATGTTGCGAAGTGAACCGAAAATAGGCGCTGCGCGAAGTGAAGTGAACTTACGCTGCACGCCGCTGTATATAACGCCAGGCTGGCACTTGAGTTTATGTCGTCTGTAAGCGAATGAGCGCTGACTGTGATGCAGTATTGCTGTCGTTGGAATAAATTTATGATTTTTGTGCTTCTTGAAGGACTTTGTCTTTTATTTCCAAGGCACCTAGCATCGGGTAGATGCAACCCGTGAATGAACTGAATTTACAACACCCGTAAACCCTTGTGAAAATCGCCGGTTTCATAAACAAAGAATTACCTGACGTTGCCCAGGATAATAAAAATGAATGAAGTTAACCTGAGCTCTAGATGTATACGTACTAACAACCGAAATATATACAATTCACACACACACACACACTTTTCCACACTTCATTTAATTAAGATTGATCTCTCTTTCTCCTACCACCAATTTGATGTTCAAAATGGTGATATATAGGAAATATAAATTATTCGATTGTTTCTAGCAATTTTTTCAAAATCTAAAGCGAATGTCGAAAAATCGTGACATTGATCGTGTTTGTTACATTTAATCGTGTTTCTTACATTTTAAATCAAGAATCTTATGGATATCTGTTTCCTTCTTTGAGATATGACTGAATATGTAAAAAACACGTTTAGCCCCCCTAAACCCGTGGGGGCCAAATTTTGAAAAATCCTTAAATTGGTTTTTAGGTATTCATATTCCTTAGATTTTAAAGCAAGAATCTTATGGATATCTTTCTTTCTTTGAGATATGAAGGAATATGTGAAAAACACGTTAAGCCCCCCTCCCCGTCCCCTGGGGCCAAATTTTAAAAAATCCTGAAATTGGATTTAAGGTATTCGTGTTCCTTACATTTTAAAGTAAGAATCTTATGGACATCAATTTCCTTCTTTGAGATATAAAGGCATATGTAAAAAACACGTTTTGCCCCCCTCCCCCCCCCTCGGGGGGCGATTTTTGAAAAATCGCTTCCTAAATGACGCCTTCAGCCCAAAAGTAATAAGCTCTTAAAATTTGATATCTGTATCTCCAATAGTTTTTGCTGGGTGTTGATTCCTTTATATATATATATAGATTTTCTTCTTTGAGATATAAAGGCATATGTAAAAAACACGTTTTGCCCCCCTCCCCCCGTTGGGGGGCGAATTTTGAAAAATCCTGAAATTAGTTTTTAGGTATTTATGTTCCTTACATTTTAAAGCAAGAATCTTATGGATATCTGTGTTCTTCTTCGAGATATGAAGGAAAATGTGATAAAACACGTAAAAACACGTTTTTCCCCCCTCCCCCCCTTGAGGGCCTAACTTTGAAAAATCCTGAAACTGGTTTTTAGATATTCATGTTACTTACATTTTAAAGCAAGAATGTTATGGATATCAATATCCTTCTTTGAGATATGAAGGAATGTGCAAAAATCACGTTTTGCCCCTCTCCCCCCCCTTGGGGGGCGAATTTTGAAAAATCGATTCTTAAATGACGCCTTCAGCACAAAAGTAATAAGCTCCTAAAATTTGATATCTGTATCTCCAGTAGGTTTTGCTGGGCGTTGATACGTGTATGTATATATGTATATATAAGTCAGGACTTCTTCCTTTATAGATATACTAGCGGCCCGTCCCGACTTTGTCCGGGTTGAACAAAATATTATACCAATAAATTTCCAGTTGATAGCCAATAAATTGAAAATCTTTTTTTACCTTAATAATAACCTAAATAATACCTTAAATTAATTTTATGTTAGTTAATAATTAAAATAAAATTTTTAAAAGAAAAAGGCGTGCCGGAGAACGGCTAGGTTCGAACCGCTAGCGTCAGAACAGAAGCCCACCGCGATAGCACCACGATAAGGATCGTTGAAATCTTCGGAACAAAAAGCGGTAGAAGGCAGTAGCGGAAACAATGGAGATTGTTAGTATTAAGCCCCTAACTTTATTTCTACTGATCAGATATACATAATATATAGCCTATGTCCATCTGGAATAATGTACCTTTCAAACAGTGAAAGAATTTTTCAAATAGGTACAGTGGTTCTGAAGATTACCCTCCACGTACAAAATCGCTCTCTCTTTATATATAAGTATAGATATAATTAAAATAATTTAACTACTATACATTATATTTTGGGATTATTTAATGCAAGATAAAGGGATTAGCACACATTTAAAAGGAAAAGTAGTAAATAGTTATTTTCTTGCCTAATTAATTTTCCCTTTTTAATTAAAATTGCAGCCGTAATTTTCAATGAAATGTCATTCAAGAACAAATTCAATTCAAGAACAAAAACTTTTTTTATAAAAATGTTGTCCTCCCTGTAAAACACCGTACTTGGTCCAAGGACGCAATATCAGATATTCACAAGTTTTCCGAGTGGTTTTTCTTTTTCAATCTCCGAGTATGGAGTAGTCGATATTGTAAAAAAATCACCCGCCTAAGTTAATGGGGCGATATCCTTTTTGGGCTCCACATGCAGTGAGGGTGTTGACTCGGTTTCACAAGATTCTTTTCAAATTGAACATTCAAAACTTTAAACAAACATTTTTTATTTAAATTTAACAAATTCATCAGAACATCAAAGCACTATTACAACCTCTTCTCACCGAGTACATCGTATATCTCAAACTCAGCAAAATCTATCGAAGTTGCCAAACAGTACTTGTAACGTAACAAAAAAATAAAATGAAAACCAAGCATGCAAATGACATTACGTCACACTGAAAAATAGTAATTTATATGAATGCCGGCACGTGGGATAAAATATAATAATTATCACACAATATTGGTGAAACTTGCAAAACTCAACTTTTCTCGCGGGCACGTTTCCTGGACGTTACACTCCCCAATAGCGGACACCTCCTAATAACGGAAAAAACTTTTGGTCCCGTGAGGTACCACTGTATATATGGCAGCATCATAGATCTTACGTAGGTTGTGCCTTTAGCCAATACGCTAATCCCACAATGTGTGGGAATAAAAGCGGCCGAAATTTTGCATGGCGATTCTTCTTATAGTGTAAGGGTGTACTAAGAGAGATTTTGAAAAATTCTTAGATTTTTTTAAAATTAAACTTTTAATCTGCTTTTGTAACATTCTTTAAAGTTTGCATTTACAATAATAATCCGAGGATTATAAAATTTATATCATGAAAAAGATCATAAAAATTCCTTTAAAATGAAATTTTTTTCAAATCTTTACCTTCATTTTCTGATTTTTGGTGAAATTTTAAAATTAATTTTTAGAACTTAATTTATTAAATGCTGATCGCGTGGTTTCTTTTCTTTTTGTGGTTCTTTAAACTAATTTTGCGTCACGTGCATAACACCGAAATAGACAAATTATTTCTTTTCTTGATAATGCGGCAGACGATTGACATTATCCAAAAAAATATTAAAATACAGTAAAAGAAATATTCCTGAAACTGTACTATATTAACTGTGCTATATTCTTTAACATGCTCTATTAGATTTAATTTGGATATTTTCTTCTGCATTATTTTGTCTATAAAAATATCCGTTACGAATTCTTTATAAATATAATTTTTTTTGTTTTTTTTGGGCATTAATTGCATACATTGACCGTTGTATTTAATTTGAATGTACTCCGTAGCGAAGTACGGGTTTTCAGCTAGTTAGGTATACATATAAATATTGCAAATTAGCATTTGTTGTTATCGGAATACAGGTGCCATAAACAATATCAAAGGAGAGAATTCCATGTTACTTGATTAAAAGAGACCGCTTAGGCATTTCATAAAATAATCTTAAAAGCCAATTACTAAAACATGTGCCATCTTCGTGATAATTAGAACTAATAAGTAAAAGAACAGTGAGAATAATTCATAAACCGACATCTTTCCCTTGCACAAACATCAAAGCAAATACAAGGGCAAAGAACTACATAATATTAGCATTGCAAACATTTATAATTAAGAAAACATAATAACGTCCGACGAGAAAGGCTGATATTTTATTAATTCTGTACTGCAGAACTGCGTTACTGTTAATTACTTTTTCTTCTTTGTACATAATACCGAAACTAGGGGGATACGTTAAAATCTCCTATGGACGTTACAACGGAGCAAAACCCATTTACGGAATGAGATTATAACATCTGAAACATATGCAGTTCCATTTTTTTGTAATTTTATACGTATTGATTAAATAATGCTCTAGAAATAAGAAACAAAGGATGCATTGTAACATCACGCATTATAATTAGTCTCGGTGAATGTACGGAGGACTCTATTATAAAATAGTAAATATCCCCCGGAAAACTAAATAATAGAAATAAAATGGTAGCGAAGAAATGGTTAGGGTCGTTATTGAATTCTTTAAATAGAGGTCACTAGCTCAACTCTATCCGTTTAGGTAGCTAGTATTTATATGTCTTGGAAAACTCAGTCCAATTTCAATGCTACATGTAAAAAAATGCGTATATAACATAAGTCGCTGCTATCTTTCAATTTAGTTGTGTTAGTGATACAATCCCAGATTCGTAATTAATAATTCAGTAAAGAAGTGACATGTCTGAATTCTACTAAGAATGTTTTTGATGTCTTATTTCTTTCTATCTTGCAAAACATTTTTAATATTTGGATTAATTTATTCCTCTACGACTAGCTAGCCACTTTACTACTAGCCAATTAAACGGCAGGTTCACACTGAATACAGAGCGTTATGCAACGTCAGCGTTAAATATTTTAACCAATCACAGAGCTCGATTCCTTGCCCACAGGATATGTCAAACCAATCACAGGTCATGTCAACACTCTTAGCGCCCAGGGGTCAACAATCAGGGATCCATATATCAGTTTCGGTTTACCGATAATTAAAAATTTCAGTAGGTATTTGACGGAGTCATAAACTATCATATGCATAATATCAAGATTATGATATCAAGATTATCTCTATATATAGATTCAGATCAGCGAATAATCGGACAAGTAATCATTTATTTGACCGAGTCATATATTTAGTCACGTATATTTTACAACCATATCTAATATAAATTGAAGTGGGCAGAATCACTTTTTTTTAGCCATGTACCGGTTACGACTTGCCAATGATGAAATAAAATACCAGTTAAATCTATCTATTCAGCTATCTCTCTCTCTCTCTCTCTCTCTCTCTATATATATATATATATATATATATATATATATATATATATATATATATATATATATATATATATATATATATATATATATATATATATATCAATCTGATAGCACTTATCCTGGAAGCGTTCACCAATATATTTATTTCTCGCCAACTGTATTACTTAAATGTGATAAGACCCAGATGGATGGGGTGGCCGTATCTTGTTCCTCAGGAGGTTACAACATAAAAACATCCATGCCTTGGTTGGGAATCGTGCCCATGCACGCGCAATGGATCTATCTACTACACAATGTAGACGGATGTTGTATATAAACTTCCGCATTCATAATTTCAAGTATACATAAGGAATTTTAAGGGATCTATATAATATTGTCTTGAATGGTAATCTGATATTACAGCAGGTATTAAGCAAAATATATAGAGTTCAATTTGCCTAATTTAATGTCGAATTATGAAAAAAAATTTGTTTATTGAAGAAATACCCTGTAGTTTAAAAAAATCATGCCAAAATAATTTTTTCCTACCGTTTTCAAAAGAGTTTAATTTTAAAAGTTATCAATAAGGCTTCAATTATTATTTTTTTAATACAGAAAATGGCCTTCGGAACAAATTTCGGGAGCAAAATATATCACATGGTTGGTATTTTATGCGAAAAAATTACCGTTTTAAAATAATGATTTCAATTTTGAAATTATATTCTTATTTAACCACACCTGGTATCTATAAAAATTTCATTTAAAATGTTGCCATCATGGAACAAGTTCAATATAAGTTGAACAATCCATGCATTTTATATCCGTCTACAAAAATGAATAAAATTATCTTTACATAAAATATTTATTCTGATTTAGCAGCATAAATATGTTATAACTTTATTTTTGGTTTCTTTATTGTCATCCCTATACTACATTTTACGCATATTCTCTTCAGCTATCTAATATCAAGTACAATAAATATACCCTGATTCAATTTCGCGCCAAACTAATCGGAAACCTTCTTCATAAGCATGTAAACATGTCTCCCAGATCCCTGAAAAATAGCTTTAATAACAAAACTTCGATAAGTTGGGGTGGCTCCAGCACTTTATGCGGGTACACCGAACTACATTAATATCATATGATTTTTATATCACTAGACTTATAGTTAATACCAAGCTGGAAATTTCCCCTGAGCTGCAGTTAATCTAATTTAAAAATACTTAAAAAACACCATAAGGAGAAGTAGTTCTCTTTCATCCTCTGGCTTACCTCTTCTTTATTGACTGGTATTTGAAACTACTATTTAGACGTTTTCAACTATAAATGTAAAATTTCATATAAGACATAAAATTTTATGTTTATTACTTTTGTGAACTCTTAATAATGTGTTCATCATCTTTAAGCATAAAAGTTTATCATGAAAGTTCATCATCATTCATCGGAGGAAGCTTTGCGTAAGATTTTGTACGTCCGAGAAGAGCGCACTCAAAATGCGCAAGGAATTAAATAATAAGGTACCCTATTCATCTTTGGAGTTTTCATATATATATATATATAAATATATATATATATATATATATATATATATATATATATATATATATATATATATATATATATGTATATATATATGTATAAGTATGAGGTGGTGAAAGGCGAAGTAGTGTAAATCTAAAGCGTTTTACTGCAAAAACTATAAAAAGTTCCACTATAAATTGACCAAATTATAATTCATAATAATTATTATATTATTGCAAATGGTAATTATTTGCAATTCCACTATAAATTGAACACGGATATTTACATTTTCCCCTCAAATAAAAAAAGTTGAAAATGTGACTTACACCACTTTGCTTTTCATCGCCTCATATATATATATATATATTTATATATATATATATATATATATATATATATATATATATATATATGGCGATAGCATCTTGAACAGAAAAGTTGTAGTCGGGTTTAGTGGCATGAAAATTATTCAAGCAGTCCAGTTGATGGAATTAATGAATTTATTAACTCTAGCATATTATTGAAATTTGGCTGTTTAGCATAGATAGGATTTATAAGGAGGAAAGCTAGTCACATTTCATAAGGAAGACGGGAGAGAGTGCTTAGCGTCCTGTCTACTCCATATCCAATCGCTAAGTGTCAGGCAGTTTGGCTTTCAAACCAAAACAAAGATGGCCAGCGACAACTAGGCTCTTCACAGAAAACGGTAGTAGTTACATAAGGGGAAAGACAGTATCGAAGGTGGAGAATTAATGGAATAGAATTAAAACTGGTGGGGCGTTATTATTACTTACACACACACACACAGACACATACATACATACATACATACATACATACATATATATATATATATATATATATATATATATATATATATATATATATATGTATATATATATATATATATATATATATATATATATATATATATATATATATATATATATATATATACACACACTGCTGGCCACCCAAATTGCAACACCAAGAAAGACAAGAGATATCACAACAAAATTTATTTTGTAGATAACATGTTGACCAACTATCAAATGATTAAATTTATAGACTTCTGTGAAGTGTGGTTCCTGCCAAAATCAGTAGCCAGAGTAGCCGCCATTGTTGGAGATTATTGCTGCCACACGCCTCGGCATTGATTCAAAGAGACTTTGGATGAGTTCTTGGGGTACAGCAGACCAAGCAGCTTCCACACGTTGCCAAAGTTGATCTGCTGTGGCAGCTGGGGATGGAATCTGGGTCAATCGTAGAGCAACCATGGACCACATGTTTTCTATCGGTGAAAGATCCGGAGAGCGAGGCGGCCAGGGAAGCAATTCAATCTGGCGGTTGACGAAGAACCGTTGGACAATGCGTGTCACGTGTGGTCGCGCATTATCCTGTTGAAATATGGCTGTGGGCAAGCCCTGAAGGCTCCAACACCTCGGAGACGTAGCGCTGGCTGTTTAAAGTACCGGCAATGCGTACTAGAGGTGTGCGAGAGTGATATCCAATACCGCCCCATACCATAATACCCGGTGCAGGACCAGTGTGGCGGTGCATAACGAAGCTGTTCAGCATCCTCTCTTCACGGTGTCTCCAGACTCGAATGCGACCATCGTGGTGTTGCAGACAGAAACGTGACTCGTCAGTAAAGACAATTACATTCCATTCTGCCGTCCACATCCTTCTGTCATCGCACCATTGGCGGCGGAGACGTCTGTGGTTCTGCGTCAAGGGTAGACAAAGCAATGGACGTCTTGCGGACAGACCACTCTGCTGTAAACGGCGTCGAATGGTACGCGCAGACACTGGATGATGCGTTATAGACTGCATGTGCTGTGCTATGGTTCGTGATGTGACTGAGCGATCCGTTACTGCCATGCGCACAATTTGCCTGTCATCACGTGAAGTGGTGCGCTGAAGTGGATGCGATCGAACTCGCCGGTCCGTCGTACCCTCCTGCATCCAACGATCACATATCCGCATTACAGTTGTTTGGTTTCGTCCAACACGACTACCGATTTCGCTGAAAGATAATCCACAATCTCGGTAGGCCACTATCCTTCCTCTATCGAACTCGGATACTTGATCAAAAGATGATCGCTGTTTTCGACGAGGCATAATTGATCGTTTTTTTTGAAAAAACCACAAGAAAAACACAATTGCCGAACTTGAAATTGTCGAAATCTCCAAGCCTTAAATAGCGCTTTGAAGTGGCGCCACAGGCGCGCGTGATGTGCGTCTGCGCTGAAATTCTAATCATTTGCATATCTCACCTCCGCTAATGCATGTTGTAAATTTCATGTTATTTGCATGTCTCCTTCAGGGTGTTGCATTTACATTGGCCAGCAGTGTATATATATATATATATATATATATATATATATATATATATATATATATATATATATGGTACCTAAACTCTTATGGTACCTAAACATAATATTGTACCTAAACTCTTTTTGGAAAATTTGGATAAAAAATTTTGTAAGGATTTAAATATAAATTATGTAAAGGTAGAATTGTTCAGACTTAAGGTCAAAACACTTAAAAAATTGCAAAAGTTGTTGAACACATTTAAGAGCCTTAATAAACAGTTTATAGATCTTACTAGGGACATATTATCTTACAGAATAGGAGGCATTAATAGTACTAGTACAAAAAGTTATTTTATTTTGGAATTCCAACAAAAGAGTTTTGATTTTTTGAAATTACACAATGCTGTCAAAGACAATCTTGACGTCTTTCCTATAAAGGGCATCACAGTGATACCGACATTTAGGTACACGAAACCTTTGTCAAGTTATTTTTTTAATTGCGGCGCTTTGGTTCGTACTGGCGGTGTCGATGTGTCTTGAGTATGTGCTGAATATGCTGGTTCAAGATTTGTAGATGATAACTTGGGACATGTAGTTACAGGAGATCTGGAAATCATAGAAGATAATATTATTCGGTCTTTTTTACTTCTTGGCACAAAATTTAGATTAAATAAAAAAATCAATTTCAAAACGGCATGCGATGTTTTTAAAAGGAATCTGGACAACTACATTTTGGGCCTTAGCTATAAATATGTTACACCTTTAATTTTGTTTCGTGAATGGAAAATAAGGCTTTTGATTTATTTTGAAGATTTTCTTCAACGTTATATCAATTATAATGAGCATACATACCACAGATGGAATAAAACGATTTATCAGAAAGTTAAGGCACTGAGAAATAAATTTGTTTTTTGTCCCATAGATAAAGCTGGATCAAATTTTGCAATTATTTGAAAGGAATTTTTTATAAATACAATTAAAACGGAGTTATATAATGGCAACACATATAGTTTATATAAACAAGATATTAACGTATTATTTAAAAAATTTGGAGCATTCGCAAGAAAAAGTGGCATTCCTGTTTCTGAAAGAAGTCTTCCTTATTTGTTTTGTACTCCAAAATTTCATAAAACCCCCGTAAAATTTCGTTTTATATGTAGCAGTGTAAAAAGTATTGGTAATAATTTTAATCTGAGGTTTGAAAAATACCTAAAAAAGATTCTAAATGTGTTAAAATATAAGTACAAAAGCAGTTTCTGGATAATTTATAATAGTATAGAACTTGTCGCGAGTCTGGGTAACTGTTTTCAAAATATCAACTCAATACACACCTATGATTTTGAGAACTTATTTACGAACATACCAATTGCAACTTTGAAAGATGTCCTAATAAAACTGTACGACGACGTCCGGGAGGATTTGTCGGATGTTTGATTTACTTTATTTTACGATCTCTG
This sequence comes from Dolomedes plantarius, assembly GCA_907164885.2. Classification (NCBI taxonomy): domain Eukaryota; kingdom Metazoa; phylum Arthropoda; class Arachnida; order Araneae; family Dolomedidae; genus Dolomedes; species Dolomedes plantarius. The sequence continues at coordinate 65,485,343 of OU015500.1, forward strand.
CAATTTCTGTTTATTTAATAACTTTGTTATGGTCGGAAAGGATATTTTTTTGCAAACAAATGGAATAGGTATGGGAACTAGTTACTCCAGTACTGCAGCCAACCTATTTTTATTTTATTATGAGCATGCATACAATATGTCGGATTCTGTTGGTTTGGATTTAAAGATTTTTCGTTATATTGATGATCTTATTATTTTTAATACGCCAGACAATTTCAGACTAGAGAATATATATCCAGAGTGCCTTACATTAAAAAATACAAACGACGGATCTTTTAGCGCGGACTTCCTTGATATTGCTTTCGAAATAAAAAACAGTTTTTTATATATGTCAGTATACGATAAAAGAATAACGTTCCCTTTTAAAGTAATATCATTAACACACTGGTCATCAAACATTGCGAAGAGAATCTTTATCAACATTATCTTATGCCAGATACTAAGATTTTGCAGAATTTGTAATTCTAAGGAAGCTATTAGTAAACAATTTTTTATTTTTAAGGCGAAACAATATTATGATAATAGCATACCGTTGGACTTTTTAGAATGCTATATTGGGTCGGCCGCTACTAATTTGAATATTCCACTGCACACGTAAAGCATATGAATGGCCCGGGTTAAAGCCATTGGACGTCCGGGGCAGGATGGCTGCTGACGTATGTGATGGAACGACCGCACGTGTACTGGCTTACGCATATAAGGTATAGACGGATATGTTCATCGTTTCTAAATCGCCTGTTCTTTTGTACGAGCTCTGATGCCTGGATATGAAGAATTCTATTTTAATGCAGTTTATTCTGGTATGACTTTTTCGTTTATTTGCAGGGCTACAAGTGGTCCCGTGGGGTGGTGCTCATATTTCTTTTATAAACGGTTATTTTGTAGCACCTACCTACGACCGTCGTGTCATAATAATTTCTTTTAGTTTTTTTGTATTCTAATTTAGCCATATTAATATAAAAGTTTTTGAATATGACACCATGGCGAAACCACTTGTGTTTGATTATGTTTCTTTGCTTTACCCACGGCTGATGAGCCAAGCAAAGACTGGTGATTTTCTTGGTATTTTTCTTGATATTTTTGGCTTTTTACAGTCTAATTGCTTGTTTTTTTGTCTTTTGGGTGTTCATTCACCTATATTTCTATATTTCTATCTTTGAGTGCTAATGCACCTATGTTTTTGTTCTTTTTGTGTTACCTGCTAGGCTGCGCCATGCATATGGCTATAGTATTTGCAAACTTTAGATAAACGATATATTCGTGCTTTGTGGTTAATGGCTGCTTTAGCGCATGGCCACGAAAGCTATTTGTTGTTTTTCTTCACCTTGTGTGTATATACATATATATATATATATATATATATATATATATATATATATATATATATATATATATATATATATATATATATATATATATATATATATTTAGAGAGAGAGAGGCATGTGAATGTACTCAGGCAAATGTATTAATAAAGGAAGTGTAAAGCTTAACATTATGAAATAATCAGAAATGTTATTATTTTAATTAGGTTAAAAATTAATTAATTATGAAATTCGTCAAAATGGGCTTCCTTTGGTTAAAAACTGTGCTCTGAAAAAAGTTTTACATAATGAAAAATCTGTCCTCGATTTTGGTGAAATGTAACTAGTTTTGGTAAGATTTAACTATTTCGCGCGAAATAACTAAAGAAAGTTTCCACATTATAGCTGTATAATTAATGGGTTTCAAGATCGTTTCCTCTCACGGATCACAGCGGAATATACAGACTTTTAAAACTGCGCATATACTCTAGTATTACATTTACAAACTACATTATAACTGAACGCAGACAGATTTTTCTTACATTCATATTTCTCCATTCATATATTTCTCACTCAAAAATAATGAGCAATTGGTGTATCGAACATCTCGATCAAATATCAATTGAAACATACTAGTTTAAAGTAAAAAATTTATATTTCTAAATGCTGGATTATTTTTGTAAATGTTCATATGAATGTTTTCAGTGATAGTTGTGACATTCCTAATTTCCCTCTCGGAAATGTACTTAAAAATATTTTTGAAAGTCGAAACAATGTAAAGAATTTCTCAGATGAATGTATAATTGCCTCATGTTGTTACCATGGAAACATATTTGTTTAAATGTATCCTTGGTGAGCTTTAAAAGGGCAGTTCATGAAAAGCAGCTAAGTAAAGCTCTCTGGCAAGAGTTTAAAGAAAGTCATAACCCGATGAAGCAAGGTTTAAAGTAGCTGGATGCACTACATATTTTAATAATTGAGTTTGTAAGGTCTACCTAATGATCGATTAACAATAATCGATCATTGTATTTGCATAAATCCAAAGAAGCTACAAAAAAATGCTAAATTCAGCATATAACATTACTATAAATACCGCGTAGCCAGATTGCGGAAGAGACTGGTTTGTTTGGAGCTGTTTATGCGAGTTGCCTTCAGTGGCTCATAGCTAGATCTCTTCTAAGCCTAAGCGAGTTTTTGTCACTCTGGCATAAAGAGTTCATTGTGTGAGTAATAAGGGATTACCGGGCAGCAACACTGGTCTGACTTTACATATATTGTGAATACTTGAACTTCATTTCCTAGTATAGTGCTTATAACATTTTGTACCAGTCTTTACTCAGTATTGTTTTTGCTCTGCACGTTACATGTGTCAAGGGAATAATAAACTTTGTTATTTATTTATTGCAAAAACTACCATTTCTACTTTATTAGAGGGTGTCTTCGATATACATATATCCTAGAAAGGGTAGAAGTCAGATATCTGTATAAGTTTATGGTAACTTATGGGAAAAGGTTTTCCACTTATTATCTGCTTGAATTAAGATTGTAACCCATAAATGGGTATACTATTGAAAAATATTTTATTTTTCCTATAATTTCAATTCTATAGGGGTTAGCGTCATGAGCTACCTTGGGTTCAAATCAAATGTAATTGATTTAATGATAAGTATTCCTGCATCCCACTGGAAGCTTATCTCTAAAGAAATAACTGTCGTAAACTGGAACATGGAATATCTTGCCTCATCAAAAGCACAGTGGACAAGGAGAATATTCTATTTGCTATTCTATCTGACTTTGTGCAGAATCTAGATTTTTAGGTCTTTTGTGATTCTTACTTACTTTTGTAAGCCTCGTGGTATACTTTGTGGTACACGAGGAGTTTTTAAATTTTTTCTTAACACTCGATTACTGACCTTGTATCCATGAGATACACGGTAAACATTTTTGTTGACTACAAGTCCATCCGTAGAGAGGGAGGCTGCTTCTCCCACCTATCTTCCTAGCAGGAGGGGTGCCAGATGTCAGTCTAGTTTTCATTCTTATAAAGTGAAGGTCATTGACATCACCAGACTTTTATCTCTGAGATACAACGACAGCAGATTCGTATGTATTTTTGATCAATCTGATTTTTTGTTTTGTAGCTGTTTTTTTTGTGGATTGTTGTTGATTCCAGAATGTTTTATTCAACCAATTCGGAAAAATATGCTGGAAAGCAACCGGACGGGCGATACCAATTGATCAACATGAGCAAGATTTCTCCCATCGCTAACACCGGACATAATGTCACAGCCAATAACTGGTTCAGTGATGTCTCTCTGCTCCAAACCTTATCAGAAAAGCATGGCTTGTCTTATATGGGAACGTTGAAAAAAAAACAAGTGGCATATCCCCAAAGAGATGAAAGAGGTGAAACGCAGAGAACATTTTCCCAGCATTTTGGGGTTTAGGAAAGAAGGAACGCTAGCTGATTGATGGTTACTTGATAAGGCGATCACTTATGCCTCGTTTACCTCGGTCGATTTCTGGGAGAGTTTTAGAAATTACACCTGTAAATCAACAACCTCGCGTTCCTCAAGACAACCTTTCGAGCACCGACGGTGGAAAAAGAAAGCGTTGCCAATCCCGTTGGACCACGAAAACAAATAGACAAACGAAGTATAGCTGCAAGTCTTGTGGGCTGTATTTATAATTACAACATTGTGCTTTTTTGTATTAATGGGTGAAAAAGAAAGTTCAGAAAAGGACCAAAGTTCCAAAGAAGTTTCAGAAAAGGAAGAAAACAATGATTAGTTTGATAGTGTATTTTTTTTATTTATAAACTTTATTATTGTAGTTCCTATTGTAAGTTTCTAAAAATTATGTAAAACAAATTTGTAATTTTTACATTGAATTTTATAAGGTCCCTACTTTCATTATGTTTTCAAGTTTTTACCCATCATTGTTTTTTCCCGTTAATAAAGGCAAAACAATGCATACCTCTAGTTATTTACCCCCTTTCCTTGAAATAATAGTGTAAAAATTGATATATCATGGTTTTTATATCATGAATGTCACAGATACGACGACAGCAATTACGTAAGTTTTTTGAGGACAGTAATCGAGTGTTAAAGAAAAAAAAATTAAGAGTAAGGCTTGGTCGTTTCCGTGTTGTCTCATCATAGGGAGCAATGCTGGCTCACTTAAATGGTGATCCCATAAAAAAGTAACCTGCAAGATTTCGCGGCGAATAACAAGAGGTGAATGTCTCTCCACAAGTGCCTCCGCTTTAGAAAAGAAAATAATAATTTTGATTGTTTAATTTTTGCCATAATATCCTTTTTTCTACATTCATTTTTAACATTAAGTTTGTTTTTCTTTTCGTTTGTTTTAAAATTTGCGCTCGAAAGGGAAAAATTTCTGCTGGAAACTCGTTATTCTAACATTTAAAAAAAAAATTAATACTTAAACTTCAAATCTGAAAATAGCATAAAGCCAAACTAAAATAACTGAAAGAAAAATTTCTTTAAAAATTTAGTTTTTACGTTGTTTGCTTCTTTTTAAGTTTTGCATTTGAAAAAAAATATTTTCACTTTAAAATTCTGTACAGAACCATTGTTTAGAGCCCTTTAATTAAAAAAAGTTCTGTTTGAAACTTTAAAAGAATCTGATAGTTATAAAAATATATACATTGTCCTACACACCCTTTATAATGGTGTAATTAGTTTTGCGAAAAGTTTTCTTTAATCCTAAATCCTAAAACTCACATTTTTAAAAACTCACATTTTTTTTCTAATCAATTTAGCATAGTATCCCAGTCGGGGTTTAATTTATTTATTTATAAATACTTCTATAACTTAACCACTTTAACCTTTTTAAACCACTATAAATTGAAGTCATTTCTCCAATGATAGAAAATTTCGAGTCTCTTATGTAATTCATGTAAACTCAGGGATGATTATATATTATTTTACCATTAACAGCATAAAAAATTAATGTTAAATATATATTTAAGGGAATCATAGAAGTACAGTCACTGATTTGCACAAATAATATGTTAAATCTCTCAGTTCAAAGAACAAGTCTAATTGCTTAAAACTGATTTTTTTCCAGTGAACTATATTTCGGACGCGTTAATTAAATCGTAAAAGAATTGTGCGCTTAGTAATTCTTGTAAAATCAGGAATGATTATAATTTTTTGCCATTAGTAGCATATAAAAATCACTGTTATATATAAATTTAAATGAAGTATATAATTACAGCCACTGATTTGCACAAATAATGTTTTATCTCTGTAATCCAAAGATCAAGTCTAATTACTTAAAACTGATTTATTTCCAGTTAACAGAAATTCAGACGGGTTCATTAAATAGCAAAAGAATTCTGCACTTATAAATTCATGTAAAATCAGGAATAATTACATTTTTTTTACCATTAATAGCATATAAAAATTGCTGTTAAATATAAATTTATATGAACTATACAGTTACAGTCACTGATTTGCACAAATAATATGTTTAATCTCTCTAATTCAAAGAACAAGACTAATTATTTGAAACTGTTTTAATTATAGTGAACTAGATTTCGGATGGGTTCATTAAATCTCAAAAGAATTAGAGAAAATAAATTTCTCCCGTTACTTACGAATTTAATTAGGCTAATTGGCTTCTTTACATCCTAAAATGAATTGCAGGAGCTCTTGAGTGCATATTTTAAACTTTATGAATCGAATACTTTGTTTTTCTAAGTCTTATCAATGAATTCTTTTAGAGTTTATCTATGAAAGCAAAAGAGAAAAAAAAAGTTTAAAGCAAAAGTTTAAAGCAACTACCTCTCAAGAGCGCCAGAATCATGTAGTACTGGTTTAGTCACAGCTGAGAAGTTAATTAATATCTTTTTTGGAATTTTGAAAGAAAATATGTAGACATACATCTATAACTATGCTGCATGGTGTGTTAGTGCCGCAAGTTACCACCAGGTAGTCCCGGGTTCAAATCAAGGCTACGTTATGGATGTTACTGTGGCAAATATTCCCTATAGACTGTAGAGGGCGCTGAGAGTGCTGAGAGCAGATGAGAGTTTGACGTTGTTTAGAGAGGTTGCATTTGAGAGAGAGAGAGAGAGTTATTAAGTTAATAAGAGTTAAAAAAGTGTATAATGTATAGTTGTAAATAGTAATACATAGTAATGTATGTAATTAAATAATCAAGAATAGAAAGATAGAGTGTTAATTATTTAGAGAGGTATGTCAATTAATAACAAAACAAAAACCACCGATAGAGACACTGACTCAGTGCTTAATTTATTGTACGATTCCCACAGTTACCGCGCTGTCTATTTACAGAGAGGAAAATTGGTTTCACCTTTTGGATGGTTAAGCTTCATATTGATATACCGACTACATTTCTCAGTAAGGCAATACATACTTTCTATTGGCATTATCGGTAGACGAGAGGTATACAACTTCTACCTTTCCAACCTATTTGTGAACTCGGTGAGATTGGTTCTTTTCTCTAATGCTGTTATAGTTATCCAAAAATTTATCCAACCCATCCGAAAGCATGCGATAATTGGTGAAAACGCATGGTCGTTGCGTGCAGTCCCGCACACACAAGAGTCTCTCAGCGTCAGTAATTAATTTAGGGTCTTTGTTACCGGTAAGTACTTTTTCCATATGGAGTTAGACTAGTTCAACAACCCTTTCCCGCTTAGCCTGGACAAGATCCAGTTACAGGGCGGAGCCACGGTGAGGTAGGGGCCACCGACGCTGAGAACAGTGTACCCTAGAACTCCTTCAAAGGATACTACTCCTCCAGGAGAGTCGCAGTTAATCCAGACATTACCCACCTCCAGATGAAGTTCATTACTATTGAACTTTGGTGCTCTGGTAAGGAGTCATACTGCCTCAACTCCGGAATCCGGCCTAATGCCTCTGCAGTAAAACGACCCATCATATATCGTCCTATGTTATTGCTAGCGTCTTTAGAATAAATGTCTGCTGCACAGAAAGAAAAAAGTTCTAATTTTATGTTCCAATTTTTTTATAATCTCATAAAATTGGATTATGACTGAATGTTGATTTCTTAGAGGAATGTGTATATTTCTTAATTTTAGACTTATAAACATTTCTCAAAAAATTTTTTATACAGTCCCTAAATCTAGAGTACGTACCTTAGATTTCGCATGTCATTTTGCAAAAGCGTTCCTATGACTAATTCTGTCACAGGAAAAGGAGTAAAGCCTAAAAACAAATATCATTCTATATGTGGAAATTATTTGCGCGTTTCCTATTGCTGACTTCTATTCTTAAAACAATTCTACATAGGCATGCCACCTCGCTTATTCTCGCTCCCTTATTTGACGTCTTCTTTTCGGGCTTTCATAGTATGTGCATTGATTTCAGGACATGTGAAAAGGTCACTTGTACGAAAATGATGGTATTGTAAAACTTAAAACTACACAATAAGCATCAGACCTCGCCTATCATTTTTCAAAAAAATAAGTTTCAGACAAATAAAGGTGTTATCCGCTATCCAAAATCAGGGCGTTCATATGCAACCTTTCGTAACACAAAAGTACGTAAAACTAAGAAACAATAACCTTCAGTTTCTATTCGAAGTTTTTTTTAAACTTCCTCCTGTTTTATCATCGAATTTATAGGTAGGATAACCCAACTCACTTACCTATGTTATGTCTTGTCGGTCTTTCATACGAAGAGAATGAGTCTTGGGGTGTGCAAACATTTCACGTAAGATAACAACTGCATCGTTAAGTATATTTTTATTCTCTGGATCTTCGTAATATACATGATGACTCATGAGCATCCACCTTGTTTCCAAATTTCACTAAAAGACACGAAACACAATGCTTTGTTCGGAAGGTAAGCTAAAGTTATATCTCTCATTATGAGTTATCTTTATATAATTGTGACGATCTGGTTCCGACCTTTAGTTTAACCTTGCCCAGAGGAGTGTGCGAAGATAATGGCGTTGTGAACCTCAAAACTACACAATAAGCAGTGAGCTTGAAATTCTAGCACACTGTCATTATTGAATTATTCCTAGTTTACGAAAATTTGATCTTCGACTGCTTTGCAAATTTTGGCACCTTTTCTCAAAGGCTCATATTTTCTAATGGAATAACTGTAGATGAGAGGGAAACAGCTTTTAACTGCCGTCTCCATCGAGCTACAAAAGTTCTATGAAAAGTGCGATGCTATCAAAGTGAGACTGAAACACACATCATCTGAAAATACGCCAGGAAAATTAGCAATGGCATTTTAGAAATTGATTCTAATAAACATATCTCTTTATAAAGCGAGGGAGCATTTGGTGAGATTTTCTCTAAGGGCATTTCACATCATTTTACTCTAAGGGCAATACTTAAATCATTACCTTTGATCTAAATTGAGAAACAACAAAATTTTCTATTACTCTGGGGAAGTATATGAATTTATACAAACAAATTGACATTTTATCACGTTTGAAATATAATTCTTCGTGAGATCAAACATACATATGGAATGTATAATGTTAGGGAATTTTAATACAGTCAAACTTCTTTTTGTGCGGTAGATAGGGACCACAGAAAAAAAATTCAGAAACTTCAAAAATAGCTATCACAAACAATTTTTCACAACATAATAAAGAAAAAAAATTTTATGCTTTGGTGAGAGACCGCATAAAAAAAGTCTCACATAGAAAATATGTCAAAGCTTTACGAAATAGCGCGAAAGTGCTTTCCAAACAAAATAAATAATTACATTACACATGGAAACATTAAAAAAATTAATTTCTCATTTTAAACAAAGAGAAATTTTCAAAATGTACAAATTTCGATACTACTCGTCGTAGTCCAAAACGCGAATATTCTTGCGATGAAAAAAGTGATGCGAACACCGTTGAGATTGACTTAACCTCACGGCGAACTTACATATTGCGAACAGAATCTCGATACATATTCATATACCGCATAAAAATCAAATCTAACAAAACGAATCGCACAAAAAATTGCATAAGAAAAGACCGCACAAAAACAGGTTTGACTGTATATAATAAAAATATCAAGATCCTTGTAATTTGTAAAGTTACCTTTATAATATATTTAAACGCATTCCAAGTCCACGATTAAACGTTTATATGTATTATAATTTAACATTTAGAATATAATTCATCATTTTAACAAAAAACTTGTTAATTATACTATTTTAGATGTTTCTTAAAAATATCCGCATAAACTGTCTTGCATACCTTTAGCATAACTGCGTCAAAATTTATAATACTTACTAAAGCGAAGAAATGATCAAGGGAAAATCTGGATTTTTATTTTCCATGAAATTCAAGGAAAAAATTCTGCTTTGATCATGTAGACAAACTATGAGAAAAATTAGTAAATTCACCCTATAGTGTAAGTTATCTAATTAAAAATAATGTTGAAAATCCTTAAGAAACTAATGAATTATCCCTTAATTTCCCCAATTAAATACTCGTAGTGAAATACAAATTGGGTTAATCTTTGATAGCTTCCTGTTTAGAACACTGAGTTGAGAGCCATTGAATTTTGAAGCACCCGCCATTTAGTGCGATACACTTTCAGTTCAAACAGTAAATGTTAAATGCAGGCATTAAATAAAATTATATGACGAACAGTTAATTAAATATTGATTGAAGCAACATTTCAATTGGAGATGTAAATTTCCTGAAACTGCTCCTAGTAGAATTGGCCTTCGCTATCGTATCAATTATAATTTTAGTCTTAATTTACTACATCGAAATTAAATCATGAATGCTGTTATTCTGAAAACTCATTTCTCACGATATCTCTCTCTCCATACATATATATATATATATATATATATATATATATATATATATATACGGTCGAACCTCCATATATCGAACTTCCACATGTCGAAATTTTCTATATATCGAACTCTTAGCAAATCTCCATATTCATTACATAGAAAAATTGTTTCTATATATCGAAAAAATCTCTATATATCGAAATTTTTTTCAAGACAAATTGGGAGATTTTATTCCACTTTAGAATAAAATCTTCCAATTTTTGGCATTTGAAACAATACATCGTAGACTTGAATTCGCGGAAAATGTCCCTGATTAAGTTTTTAGTGGACTGAATAAATACGAACATTTCTTTGAACTTTCAGAAAAACTGGCTGTTCAGCAAGATATTCGTATTTTTTTTTAAAGAATGTACCTGTGATCATTGTAACCACTGTCTGAATTATTGTTTATTTAAAGGTATGTAGTACTCAATAAATCTTTCATATTAATTCATTTTTTAGTTATCAACTTTCATTTAATGGGATTCGCATATAAATTAGAAATGGAGTTTCGTATACGAAAATTAGCTTTAATTTTTTTAAGGAGAATTATGATAAAACTAAGCTCAATTCTATATATCGAATTTTTTCCCGGCAATTTGTTACTTCGATATATGGAGGTTCGACTGTATATATATATATATATATATATATATATTCGAGGGTCATTTTCAAAGTAAGAACCGTTTTGTAATGGAGTAAGAGAAAACTTTAGTTATGAGCGTAAATTGTATCACAAACTAAAATGTGAACATTTTTTCACTTTTCAACATAGACACCATTAACATTTAAACATTTGTCAAGTCGTGTCACCAGCTTTTGCATCCCATCATCAAAGAATTCTGCCGCCGGACCGTTAAACCAGTTAGTAACAGTTTCTTTCAACTTGTCATCATTTTCCAAGCGCTTTCCACCAAGAAATTCCTTGGTGGCAATGAAAATTGTCAAAATCGACGGCGCGGACTGCTTTCTAGAGGCGTCGTTCTGCTTCACGACAAAGCTCGGCCTCACGTTGCGGCAAGAACAAAGACACAAGTGGACAATTTTCATGGAGAATTACTGGATCATCCACCATACAGCCCTGACTTAGCACCATCAGACTTTCATCTGTTTCCAAAACTTAAGGAATTTCTTGGTGGAAAGCGCTTGGAAAATGATGACAGGTTGAAAAAAACTGTTACTAACTGGTTTAACGGTCCGGCGGCAGAGTTCTTTGATGATAGGATGCAAAAGCCGGTGACACGATTTGACAAATATTTAAATGTTAATGGTGACTATGTTGAAAAGTGAAAAAATGTTCATATTTTAGTTTGTGATACAATTTACGTTCATAACTAAAGTTTCTTTTACCCCATTACAAAACGGTTCTTACTTAAAAAATGACCCTCGTATATATATATATATATATATATATATATATATATATATATATATATATATATATATATATATATATATATATAATAGCTGTACCCGGCTACGCGTTGCTGTGGCTCAGTCTGGTTAAATGGAGAAGAAAGAAAAGAGAAAGCACGTTTCTAATATGCTTAATTTATAAAGGCTGCAAAGCTATTACTCATTTAGTACTACCCAGGGGGCACGTGTAGCTTAAAGTATGCTACGGACGCGAGTAACGTTACCCCCCCAACATATTTATAGTTCAATTTTTAGTACTTGCTTGTTTTATGTAATATCTTGGCGAAAGAATTGTGTTCCCTTTCGCCCGCTGCATTGTAAATAAAATAAAAATTTAAAATGCTTAATTTGACAATACTTGTGGGTATACGATATTTATTGTTGTTCCATTGTCTGTGCAGATATATAGATTGTCTGGTTTGCCGACTCTAGAACACGCAACATATAATTGTCCATGTGAGAAGCAATCCGTGTCTAAATCTAACCCTCACAATTGTAAAGATTGGCCCTGAGATTTATTGATGGTGATTGCAAACGCCAATTGAATTGGGAATTGCAATCTCTTAAGTTTAAATGGCATATCTGTTGGAATCATGGGAATTCCAGGAATGAGGACTTCTTCACCTTTGAATTGTCCTGTCAAGATCGTTCCTTCTACGACGTTGCTCAGTAATTTTTTTACTGCAAGCCGCGTGCCGTTGCAAAGCTTTGGTTGGTTGATATTTCGCAACATTATAATTGACACACCGATTTTCAATTGCAGTACGTGCAGTGGCATCCCTGGCAGATCGTGAATTCAAAAATTCTGTTGGATAATGAACCGCTTCATATGCTTCCACAACATTGTCGATGGACTTGTATGTGACTGCCTAGCTTTGAATGTTGTACTGAATGATGTTGTTAATTTCGTAGACGTCTTTGTTCTTGGCGTCAAGAATAGCTCGTTCACTCAGCCAATCATGATTCTTATATTTGATTTGAATATTGGGAAATACTTTTTCAATCAGTTCTTCTTTTGACGATACTAAATTGCAGAAGTTATGAGGCAATGAAATTCGTCCTGGTGTCAAATCAACCGGCACCTTTCCGTTACCAATTTCCAGCAATTGGTGTGAGAATAACTCAGCTGATCGATCGTTTTGCAGATGGACACGCATATTTGTAGATAATTTCAACGTCTTTACATGTCGCCACAAAGTAGAGTATTTCAGGCAAGTATTTATTTCGTCCGCTGGTGTCGATTGGGGAATTATAGGTAATGTTTGTCTGAAATCCCCTGCAAACAATATTAATGCTTTCCCAAAAGGTCTGATGTTTCCAGGCAAATCTTGCAATGATCGATCAAGAGCCTCCAGCGATTTTTTGTGGGCCATTGTACATTCATCCCAAACAATAAGTTTGCATTTCTGCAATACTTTTCCCATGCCGGATGCTTAGGAAATGTTGCACGTGGGAGTTTCAATGAATTGCATGTTCAATGGCAATTTCAAAGCTGAATGTGCAGTTCTTCCACCTGGTAGCAATGTCGCAGCTATTCCGGATGACGCAAGAGCTAAGGCTATGTCATTTTGGGATCGAATTGCTGCCAGAATCAATCTAATTAGGATCGTTTTACCAGTTCCTCCTGGCGCATCTAAGAAGATTTCTCCAACCCTGTTATTGACGGTTTGCATTATTTGATAGTAAATGCCTTTCTGCTCAAGCGTTAGCTTAGGAATATTTGATTGCACATACGGCAAAAGATCACCCGTGTTGTAATTTTGTTCACGACGCAATTCTACATCGAATGAAGCCTCAGCAAGTCGATTCGGTGACGGCATTCCCAATTGATTGAGAACTTTGTTTGCGATTTCTAAGCACAAATCTATCATTATCAACGCTTCGTTGCAGATTTCTGCTGTGAAATCCATGTTCATATTTGAATTTTCCTCGCGTATTCGGCGGAAAATATCTTCAGCCATGTGCGCTTTATATTTCTCCCACAACTCTGTTGGAGATGAAGGAGAGCAGGCGGTCAATATGATTGCTAACAACGCACGAATTTGTTTTGGATTTGATGTGTTGCACTCGTCATTAATGCATACATCCCAGTGTCGGTCGTTCTCCAATAAATTCAGAGTTTGACATGCACTGCGAAAAGTGGCATGTGTAACGCCGTTGACAATTCTCAGTTGCTGGAAAGACGTTGGACCGGGCACATTTACCAACAGCATGCGAAGAAAGAAGCATTCATCTTGATTGGTATGCACGGTGTACAGTCTGCCTATCGTAGTTTCTTTGAATATGCCAGGTTGTCCGTCGACTCGCTCTCCTCGTTTACGTTGTTCAAATGATTTTCTACTCGCATTCCATGTGTAATACGTAGGCACTTGCGAATACAGTAGAGTTTTCGCAAACGCGTCATTTTGACATAACGGGAAGAAAGCAGTTAACGTTGTAGCCGGTGGATTCTCGGTTATTTGGTGCACATTTGCAGCTGTGAAATACACGCGTTGTCCATTTTCTAGATGCACTGCTAAGTGAACAACAGCTGGATTTTGTTCATGTATGGGTAATGAAAGAAACAAAAGAGGGCATGTGGGGCTATTCACCATTCTCATATGATGGAGGTTCGAAGTCCAGCAGTATGTCCAGTGACCTAGCAACAGGTCTCCATAAATTCACAATAGCTTGGATGGCTGATATTCAATCAGTCAAAGTTACCACATTTTTGTAACTTCTTCACGCTGCACGTTAAGTCACTTTAACGCAAATCCCTAGACTTCATACTTTAAACTCCATACCCATAATGATTACGCTTAATAAACTCATTAGGCCATGGAATGATGCTATCTAAAATGTCTTAAATATTTGAATTTTGCAATATCCATGTTACTTGAGTATGCAGGCAGGGAAAATGTGAATCTCGCCAGTGTTTCCATCTAATTGACACAAAAAATTCTTTTTGTGTTCAGAAAATAGTTTATGTTTTTTCGGAGACACTGCTGCATGATAAGGTTTCTTATCTCTTGAGGTCTGGAGGATTTGAGTGCCCTTTATTGTCAGTCTGTCAGCCGATTCATTACGGGTGATCAATAGTGGGCTGAAATTCACTGGAAAACCACAAACTTTTTGACATCCAGTAAGTCTCTATACCACGATCTGCACTCTAAGATCCTCTGAGAAGCGATAGGTCTCCATAAATTCCCAATAACTTGGATGGCTGATCTTCAATCAGTCAAAATTACCACATTTTGGTGACTCCTTCACTCTGCACGTAATTAACTTTAACGCAAATCCTTAGGCTCCATACTTTAAACTCCATACCCATAATGATTAAGCTTAATAAACTCATTAAGCCATGGAATGATGCTATCTAAAATGTCTTAAATATTTCCAGTAAAAACTTTTATAATATTATAAAAAATATTTTGCATGTCTAGTGAAAAAATCAGTCATAAAAACAATATATAATAAAGCAAATTACAAATGCAATCTATGGAACCTGTGTTAATACATAAATATGTAAAGACTGACAAAGGTGTATTGAATTAAATACTTTTTTTAATTCTGTTTAAGGAACTCAAGGTTTTTCATCGAGCAAAAAACTAATTATCACTGCAAAATTTGAATGAAAAGATGAACCCCATATAAAATCGTCTTTATTATAATTTTCAATTTCAATGCAAATTTTCTTCATTAAAACGCTTTCTTTTCAAATAATTGTTTCCTTTCGTACGTCATTACTATAAGTTTTACATATAATTTTTCTCAAAGAATTTAAGACCATATGGAACTTGAAAAAAATTTTAATAATTCCTATGTACATTTAAATTTAATTAAAGTCTTTTTACGTATATCTTCTGAAAAGACATCACTGCTTTCCAAAGAATTTTAATTTTCAATAGATTCTACGTCTTTCACTAACCAAATGTTTCCACTAACTATTGTAAAGATAAGGTAGTGATAATATACTCCCTGCGTGATTTTTAAGCTGTTTTATATTCTTTTGGTCATATTTCAAATTCTTTCGGTGCTTAAAAAGTTAAACACAATAAGGCTTTTAACAGCAAGATTAGTAAAATACTTGGAGTTTGTTGGAATTGTTTTATTATATATAAATGATGATGGAATCGCAAAATTGAAAGAAGAAAATGTTTTAACATTTTTTTCGAACAATTCACATTGTTTTCTCTACTGTGTTTGCTAGACCAATGATTCTCAATCACTTGTCCGGCGGACAGGCACCGGTCCATGGAAAACTTTGACCGGTCCTCGGAAATTTTTCCTGTCCGCGTTAAAAATTTCTTATTCTTATAATAATAATAATAATAAAATTTTGTATGATATTTCTTACGTTAATGGCATAATTTTAGGACATAGAATTCAAAATTTTGTCTTTGAAGGTTGGCAACACTGGAGTGTGATTACATTTGTCACTTGTTACTGTGATGAAGCGCTTTCGATTTTAAAGAAAAATTAAATTTTTTACAGAGATAAAGTGATCGAAGGCTGTTTTCATCACATTTTGGTTAGAAAGTTAGGAAGCCGCCTTTTATTAGAGGACAGGACAGTCGTCTTTGTGCCTTAGCCAATTTAAAAGCGGCGGTGCGCGGTGGGGGTAGGTTGATTGCAGGCGTAGATAAGGAGATGGCACCAGAGTTTGACGTTAAAGTAAAATACCCTTTTGTAAACAAATTTATTGGGTCTGTTTGGGAGGTAAACCTCAAAACACGTAGACTGGACTTTGGGTGGTCTGTTTTGTGACGCAAGGAAGGCGTGTATGGGTTATGGGATTATCCAATCAAAGAAATGAAAATTGATGCTAAGTGGTGGATTTTTGAAAGCTTTCCTGAATGGATTAGGAGTCATGAGAAGGCGTGGACATTGTGGTAAAAAAATAAAATAAATAGGAGACTTAGTGTTTTTTTCGAGGATTCACTTCGGCATGCGGGCCCGGGTTCCCTTTTCCCGGTGCTTAGCATCGCAGGTAATGAAGTGTGGTTATCTTAACTATCGAGAAAAATTGATCTTGCCTGGGGAGTTTCCCAAAGAAAGATGTCGTTTAGCGGAGCAGAAATTCGGTTGATGCGTGCCGAGATGAGAGCCTCCTGATCCTGAGACTAAAATTTGTTCTGATGATGACGGAAATCTAGTTGCTGCCTTCACCAATAAATAATTTGAGAATAGAGGTGGAGAGAATGGCGATTTCCCGTTGGTGTTCCGATTGAATCGTCCGGAGATGAAAGGAGCGGAAGAAGCAGACGATTAGATGCCTACGACAGTATAAAGATTTGAACGCCTGCTACCGAGAAAGAAAAAAGGAGATCCCATGCCCGATGATGAGATCATCACCCGTGTTCCAGTGTGGTTAGCATCCAATTGAGTGAGTGTCAAATCATTTTTGTCTTGTTTAGACCCAACCTCGAAAATTTGAATGATTTAGTGCGGGATCAATGTTTGTTTTTAAAATATAGATTTTGAGAGAGAGTAGTTCTTTGCCTTAGGTAAAATAAATAAATTTATGCTCCCTGAATCCAAAAGGTGTAGGTTTAATTAAATACATGTCATTCGATATGAATTGAGGAGAAATGCTAAAAGATTAGTAAAATGTGTAAACTGTGTACTAAGATTTGGTGATTCGGTTTTTGAGTTAAATTGTAAATAGATAATGCTGTAAATAAATTAATTTTACTTTGTTACTTTGGAGTCAGCCATCTCTGTTTTTGTAGTTGATCTAAAGGAAGGTTTAGAAGCAAAGTTTGTTTGACCTGTTCGTTTGCCAAATTGTCTTGAGCTTTGGGTTGTATTCAACCAAATAAATCTTAAAAACACAACGCACCCAAATAATTTCTAAAAATAAAATAATTTGTACTAACCAAAATAATTTACGAATCACGCCCAAAATAAATATTTAAGACAGGCAACACGACAGTTACGTCTCGCATTTTTTTTTAACTGGACGGATTGCTCACAGCAGAGAAATGGCTGCAATAACAACATGACGGTAATAAAAAATAAATTTCGAAATTGGATTTCGGTTGTTTCAACGCTCCGACTTAGCTTGACTAATTTAGAACCCACAATTTAAAAGTTAATTGAAAAAGAGCGGTAGCAATTTGCTCATTAACATTTTATGCCAAATAAACAAACATTATAGATATTTAATTTTGTAGTAATCAGAAGACTGATTTTTTTGCTTTGTGTCTATATGCAATGACTTCATGATTATTCTTTATAATTTTCTGTGATTTTTCTCTAAGGTTTATTTACTTATATCTAATAATTACAATAATTGCTTATCTTCACATTTGAATATTTTTGGAAGTAAAGGATAATAAAAATTTTTTTGCATTTAACTTATGTAGTAGTTTTTTAGTACCTAATAAAGTTTTTTTGTTAACAAAACCCACCGGTCCACGAAATCTTTTCACAAATTTTACAGGTCCGAGGGCCGAAAAAGGTCGAGAAACACTGTGCTAGACCATGTGCATCAATAAATTTTTTTATCATTGGAAATAATGTTGCTATATGTTTTTATTTACAGACACGTGACTGACTTTTTACAATTACTGATTGTTTTAACATTCAGTATAGTATTCAGAAGATTTTGCTGAGTGGTAGAAAATCAATTGAAAATACCGACTCTTTGGACTGACTGCTCTTCATAGGACAAATATAATTCAAGCAAGTGACAAAATTGCATCACGAAAGGGGCGTTTATTTGAGATATTTTATTAAATATGACAATTCATTTGTGTTATTCTTAATTTAACCTTCCAGCAGTCGCGCGTATGTGGGAGATACACTCGAATTGAATTCGGTTCTATATCTTTAAGACAGAGAGCGCTACGAACGCCAGCACTTGGCTATTCTACCTGATCATTTTGACCTACCTTCAGAAATCGTCTGAATTTTGAGGCGTTAATAGGGTGCCGCATATCCGCCATTTGTATTTCAGATATACGCGCGACTGTGCGTGTAAGTTTTCGGTATATCTGGTTTCTTTGGTTTTATTTCTCATTTTTTTATAAGAAACCTTTATTGTTTCATTGTTAAATATTATGGTTGTAACTTTTGCGTCTGATTGCTTTCAATGTGCCCTTGTGAAAGAAAACGTTGACCGAAGACCACCTACCTCTCTGCAAAGCGAGCTAAAAATAACATTTTCAGCTCGCTTGTGTGAAAAGAAAAGCAGAAGTGTTGAAAAGAAATGCAGAGCTAGGCGTTGAAGAAGTGGAAGAAGCGACGTCAGGGAAAAAAAGATGCAAACCCTGACAAAAGGTCAAGCGTACGAGGTTCAACTGTGAGATTTGCAAGAAATTTATATGTTTGGAACACTCTAAACACATTTACCCTGACTGCAACGCTGCGACTCAATGACTATAAAATCTAATTTCTTCCTTTTTATATCTAAGTTTAAATTCTTTTTCTTTTATATAATGTTTATGACTTTATATTACAAATGTAAATAGTTCTCTGGGATTATCCACAATTTCATTTATTTTATTTTCACGTCATTTCAACAATTCTTTGGTCATTTTTCATTGTTTTCATGATTTATATTTACGTCATTTCTGTTTCTTTAAATAAAGGAATAATCTTGTAATTTAAATAAGATTTGTTTAAACAAAGCGTACTTATTAACTTCTTACAACATAATTTCACTAATTAAACTCTTAAAAATTTATATTTTACAATTACGCATCTAGGAAAAACACGAGACCTTTCACGTTGGAATAGAGAGCGCGACTGCTGGACGGTTAAGGCTGCCTGTTGGACCCAATGCGAAAGTATGTTTACAATTTATAGCTACATAAAGGCTGATAATCCAATAAAAATGGTATTTTCAAAGAACCTGAACTTTTCTGCACCTAGCAACAGGATTCATTTTATATATTTCGTCCAGCAAAGGAATTTAGGAGCGTTTAAAACACACTATACCAGATTTTCCCCCACATAATTTAAATTTTAAAATATCATTTACCTTTTTTATTAAAAAACGAAAAATGCCCAAAGTTGTAAAATTTCTTCTCCGTAACGGGGTACAATTAAAATTTTTTTTTTTTTATCCAAGTCGGCAATACTCGGACAAATTTTCTCCTTGGGTTAACATTGAGATGAGCGAATCCAATAGAGTTAGTATATAGCAGCCTTAAGAGTTGGAATTAATTATTTTATTTATTTTGAGAAGTAACATTTCTGTGTTTAACGAGGAATACTTTTTAAGAAATTTCTTTTGTCTGTGTTGCCATCTTTCAAAAGTAAAATAGCTCGCTGGATCTGAAACCCCAGATTCAGAAAAAAAAATCACTGAATGCATCCTTATGTGAGAGGTTACTTAGATATCGATATATTTTTCATGCTTACTCAGTAGCCATGGACCTCGGTTTTGCCTTTGTTATGTGGCCTTTAAAAAGGACGAAACGTAAGTCCATGGTTGTGGGGACAGTGGAGATGTAAATCTTTCATCAGTTTCTGGTTCAAAAGACCAGTGTTCTGATATTAGGCGTTATTACAAGTATGATGTTGTTGTATTCCGCTTTTCCTGTATTGAATTATAGACAAACAAGCAAACTTAAGAGCTTCTTGTTTTATGGATTAAGGAATAGATTTCACAAATTGAAAAAAAGATTTTGATGCTCTATTTTGCCCTGGGAACACTAACGTATGTCGATAGATAGTCGGCAAAGCGTTAACTTCAGAGGAAAGTCTGGACAGCTTTAAGGGGATGGTGGACTTTCAAATTACCAAAAATCGAACAAAAACCAGAATTTATTTGGTGTATTAATATTTTAAGAATATGTAATAAATAGAATATTGGAATAAATTTCATTTAAAATATGTAGTGAAAAGCAAAATGAAAACTTAGTGGCTTTAGAAAAGTAAGCATTAAAGGTAAGTGAAAAAACGTCTTTTAAATGGCTCTTTCTCAAAATGAATTATTTCCAGATTTGCAAGTTTTTGAAATGCTCCTTGCATCATAATTTTTGACGAAATTTTATAAAATTTATAATAAAGACTCCTCTAATACATCAAAATAAAGTTATGTTTCCATTTTAGGTTTCAACATCATTCAGATTATATTATAAAAGTTTAACTTAAGTGTAGCAAAGTACAAAAATTTCACGAAAATTCCGAGTACAAGAATAAAATTATTTCCTAAAAATTAACTTTTCAACGAAAGTACAAATTAATACATAACTCTGTTCAAAATGTATTTATAAGCCATATTAGTTAGTATTTATAAGCCATATTAGTAAAATTACGGGGGGGGGGGTTAAAAATTGGATCAAAAGGAGCATTTTTTAAAACAAATTTTAATTTCAATTAAAAAAAATTTTTTTAAAAATATTTATAAAATTTTATAAGGTGTTTAATATAGTTATACTTTTATGAATATATATGCAAAATTTCATATCGCTGAGATAAAAATTTCAAAAATCGCTTTGTAAATGTCTTTTTTAATGTCCACCATCCTCTTAATGTAGTGTTACAAAAGACGATCGTAGTGCTTCAAACCATCGAACATCCAATATGAGAAAATTTTGTGAAGAAGTGTGAGATACTGATATTATTAAATTTAGAGATAAAGACATTCGACACAAAAATTACTGCTGAAGAGTGCTTTCTATAGAAAACTTCAACACAAAATTTTTACTGTTACATTTGTTGATTTTACTTTTGAACTGATGTTTAAAACTTATATCTATTTCTAGAAAGCATGGTAATCAATTCGCCAGATCACTTAAATTGATGACAAATGTTTTACCTTATTTTGTATTACTCTCGAGTCATCACTTTCGAATTCCGCGAAATGCTACGAGGGTAAACTACTTATCACAGATTTTGACCATTTTCGAAATCCCGTTAGGTTTCCACTTTATTTATTTGAATCTATTTGTAATTTAGCATAGGCTAATGCAGTTGTTCCCCAAAGGCTATTCTATCACGGATCCTTAGCTCGATTCTCCAAAAAAATCGAGGAGCTATGTAACTATATTTTACCCCTTTACCCTGCCTCCCTCACTTCTGTCAGACGTTTAGTGAAACAAAAACCAATTTATTTAAACGCATGGTAAGAATAAAACATTAAAAATTAAAATAACTCTTTTAGGCTAGTATGAATCTGTTATCTTTGCAATAAAAATGTAATATAAAAAGCGAGGAATGTCGCTTCTTTTCATCGGCAACAATGTCAATTAAAAATTTTGTTTAATAACGTCTTATTAAATTCGAATATCTGGTGCAATGTCTAGCCCGTTACAGATTTTGTTTTTAGGCAAATACAGTCAGAAAAACCAGATTCGCACAAATGTTTTCCAAATGATAAACGTACTCTAATAGTCCCTCTGGATAAATCCGGATAGTCGCCAAATATATCGCTTCGAAAAATTGCAAGGCATCTTCAGACTTGAAACTTTTCTGAGTATCTGAACCAATATCGATTCATTTTTCCTTATTCTCTTTCCAAACGGATTTTGTTTAAATTTGAAAGTATTTTGTACCCAATAATTACCGTATTTCTTCAGATTTGGAAAAAAAAAAACTCAGTCTACAGTTCTAATAAGGCTTTAAGAGATAATGAACTATGAGATGACTTTTATTATTATTTCAAACTTTTGAAAAAGCCATTACGTTGTAAAAAATTAAAAACTTTGGCTCAATTTACAGTAATTAAATTTTATAAAAAAAACACCTTAACTGACGGAACACCAGAAGTTTTTCTTGAAATTCTGAGGATCGATTTATTTGTCTGAAAAACTAGTTATTAGTTTATATTTTAGCTGCAGGAAAAAGATCCAGAATTATATAACTCTAAAAAAGGATATACGCTTATTATTGAAGACAATCATTTCTTTTTTTACCATAACAAGATTTATATGCAAAGGAATAATAAGGAGGAAAAAATGCAGCTACTTTTTTTTTTTTTGAACGGAACACATCCAACCTCTTTTTAAAAACGCTCTACTAAAAGTCTTATAACAGGATAATACATTTCCCATGCAGTAATTCTTTGGGAAATGTTTGAAAAACAAGATGAGGACATAAATGCAAATAGGAGCCATAAATAATCATAATATAGAACATTATATGGGTTATAGGGAATTTCATTGTTTTCTTCAAGGGCATTAATATCAAAACGTTTTCACATATTTAAGAGAATGATTGACGATAACCGTGTGCAAATATTACGGCAACAAAGTTCAATAAAATGTGAAAACTAGACGTTCATTAATCATTTTTCAACAACATATTAGTTACTAGCTGAAAACCCTTACTTCGCTACGGAGTACATTCAAATTAAATATAACGGCCAATATATGCAATTAATGCCAATATATATATATATATATATATATATATATATATATTAAATATATACGAGGGTTGGGGCATAAGTCGTGGCAACTATTTTTTCCCTTGTAGATATGTGAACGGATCACAAACGTATATGTGTCGTGTGGAAGTTCTGCAGGCATAGTGTGTATGCAGAACAACAGATGGCTCTGTGATAGCTGGTAGTAGCGCAGCGAGGGCTCTGAAATCAGTCAGTTGGTGAGTGTCGTGCGAGATGGAAGTAACCCGTGTTGAACAGCGCGCTTACATCAAAATAGACGTTCTCCGAGGGAGAAATGCGATGGAATGTTACAGTGAATTAGTAGAAGCCCTCGGGAATAATGCCCTACCATATCGTACAGTAGCACGGTGGGTAGGAAAGTTTCAGCAAGGACGTGTGTCAACCAGTGATGAGCAACGTTCGGGACGACCGGTGAGTGTGCGGACCAACTTTGCACGTGCCGTCATCGAGCAGCTCATGGATGAAGACAGACGATGGACGTTACTGGAGTTAGAGAGGGCAAGTGGCATCGAGAAACGCACCGTCCACGGGATATTGCGTAATGAGCTACAGCTACGCAAAATCGCTTTGCGGTGGGTACCGCATGCACTGACGGAAGTTCAAAGGTGGGTGCGCTATGCAATATGCTCCGACCACTTTGTACGCTGGCAACAGGACGGCGATCAATTCTTGTCACGAATAATCACCATCGATGTATTTTGGGCCAGAGCATACGAACCAGAACTGAAACGTCAGTCCGCGGAGTAAGCGACATCCTGGATCACCAAGGCAGCAGAAGTTCCGTCAGAATCCTTCCCCAGTCAAATTGATGGTGATTGTCGCGTATGACGTCAGTGGTGTCATTGTTTGCCACTTTGTTCCTCATGGCAGAACAGTGACCGCACAGTACTACAGGGACTTCCTGGTGCGACAGGTACGACGTGGCGTTCGGGATAAACGTCCCGATCTTGTGGACAGTGCAATAATCCTGCACGACAATGCAAGACCACATAAAGCAGGGTGTGTACGCAGATACTCCGACGTTGGGGATGGGAAGAATTGGAGCACCCACCGTACTCTCCTGATCTTTCACCCCGTGACTTTGATCTCATTCTTAAGATTAAGGAACCAATACGTGGTAGGTGGTTTGCAACACGAGAGGACATTGCTAATACTGTGCGCCAACAGATGACCCGATTCACACATGGTGCGGCAAATGCTGAGGATGATGGTATTCAGCGCCTCCCACATCGTTGGCAGCGTGTGGTGACACTAGCAGGGGACTACATTGAGGGTCTTTAGGCCCAGGATTGTCATGTCAACTTTATGTGTACTGTGTTATCATTCTTTTGCACGGTGAAGGCCATATTGCCCTGTATACTAGTGTAATAAATTAGTGTGTTACGATATTTCAGTGCTATTCATTGTCCACACATGTAGTTAAGACCTTGTCCTTTCGTCTGTATATGTCACATTTTCCAACCGGACTGGTATCTTCAAGAAAAAAAATAGTTGCCATGACTTTTGCCCCAACCTCGTATATATATATATATATATATATATATATATATGCTAGCCGGGCTTCGCCCAGCTACGGTTAAGCCATCAAAGGAAGACGATGAATGAATCAAGTGAATGAATAACTCAATCGTTGTTTACAATCCAAGGGGAAAATTTGCCGTTCTTCGCGTTTGAAGAACCCATAGAAAATTTGTGTTAAGTATCGTTCTTTAAAATTCAATTAAAAATCGAAATTTTAAGATATAGACTTGAAATGAGGTTTATATGAATGAGAAAGCTTTCATCTTCCAGTTGATGTAAATATTTTATTTGTAAGATAAAAACTCGAAGAGCATCGACCGTAGATCCTCAAAAGAACGTAAATTTCTCGAAAAAGAGGGTTTAATATTTTGATGAAAATATTAGTCTGTTTTAAATTATTTTTAAACAAATGAGGTCTTGTTTGAAGGAGAAACGTCTGTAGTCTTAGACTGTACAAAGATCAAAATCCTACGATCATTTTTTGCCGAGATATCGTAATCTGAAGTTAAAAAAACAAAATATTCCACAAAACATAAAATAAAAATTTTTCTGGAATAAAATTTAAAATTCGGGGTTCCAGGTGCACTTTCCCATAGTCCGCACTACCCGTGTACCAAATTTCATGTCTGTAAGTTTCATAGGCCGCACACACGCACACATTGAGGCGGTACAACTGGAGACTGTGACCGACAGACAGGCCCGGACCTTGCTTTATTAATATATATATATATATATACACTGTGTCACAAAAAAATATATGCACCCAGAAGGAAACGAGCTAATGTCACGAAATTTAACATGTATGTAGTGTATGAGGAGATAAGCAAATGATTGCAAATTCAGAAGAACAGACCGTTTTATTAAGAAGGTATGGCATGAAAATGGTTACAAATCAGTAAGTGGCAAATCCACCTCTGGCAACTATACAAGCCGAAACACGGCGTGGCATCGGATCAATGAGGTCACCTATGACCTTCTGCGGAAGATCATGCCATAATCTTTGCAACTGGGCAGTTGATTCACCAGTATTCGGGGACGGCTCCAGTTGCCTTCCAAGCACGTCGCAGACATGCTCTAATGCGAGAGTTCTGGGGACCTGGCAGGCCATGGGAGTACGTCATATCCTTGAAGACATTGTTGGGAGAGTCGTGAAGTATGCGGACTAGCGTTGTCTTGCTGTTAAATGGCACCTGGGTAATTTGATAGCAATGGCAGTACAACTGGCGATAAAATATCGACCACGTAACTGCGTGCCGTCAAAGTGCGTTGAAGGACGACTAGAGGTGATCATGTGTCCCAACAAATCGCTCCCCAAACTGTCACACCTTGTGTAATAGCCGTATGAGTCTCGACAACAAATGCCGGATAGGACCGGTGGCCTGGCCGCCTCCACACCCGTATACGCTGGTCATCAGCATTGAGACTGAATAGGGATTCATCGCTGAAGATCATACGCCTCCACACCCATATACGCTGGTCATCAGCATTGAGACTGAATAGGGATTTATCGCTGAAGATCATACGCCTCCAGTCGGTCACACTCCAGCTTGCCCAAGGTCGGCAAAAATCCAATCGACACTGCCTATGATATGGGGTCAGTGGTAGGAGTCTTAATAACGTCGGCTCCTTATATCTGTGTCGACCAGTCGTCTCCAAATGGTTTCCCTTGATACCTTCGGATGTCTGGAAGGTGGTAAATGGCGTCGAACCGATTCTAGCGATTTTGTTGGTGCGGACGTGGCCGCTCTTATGATTGCACGCATTTGTGTTCCTGGGACGCCCTGACCCTCCGCGACGGTAGACTATCCCTTCCGTGATCCATTAGCTGCGTTTACATGGACAACAATAATACCCGGGATTTACCCGCTAATAGGGAAAACCTTCGAAGCCCGTTTACATGGGACCACATTTTCACCCTGCTTTTACCCGTCTTACCGGAAGTAAAGGCCGTCACATGATTCGGCGGGAGTGATCCTCATACACCATCATTCCTTGTAAATCACGTTATGGGTTCGATCCCAGCCGGTGTCATACTTTTCCAAATTCACTGTATTGCTATTTTTAGCTTTCCATCTTCGAACTCCGCATTTATCTCGTTACGAAGTGTATGGTCCTGGGGAAGGCCTTTTTTTCCCAATTGCTGTTCTTTTGACCTCGTATTCTTAAATTTTAAAAATAACAACAACAAAAAAATCATAAAACTTTAAAAATCCAAAAAGATTGAAAAACTTACAAAGATATTTTTTGTATTCTTATGATATCTGCTTTTCTGGGCCTCTTAATATTATTACTTTTTTGTTTTCCGTGGATTATTAGTCTTATCTAATTTTTCTTCTAAATTTTCTTAACTTGTAAGTCTATATTTTTTCTGTTAAAATTAACTTTTTTGTTTTAATTTAACTTTACTATTAATTATTTTTCTTTTACCCGCGTTATTCTTACCTTAATATTTTAATTCATTACTTAAAATTTTAACTACTGAGCACTCCCACCTTGATTACATATATCTTGCTTACAGGAGATAAAGTCGACACGACCAATGCACTCCTCTTCTAAAACACAATTACGTCTGCGTCTATTTGTTATTTAAATGCAGCATATGTCAGTCGCTGTTGATAATTATAGAACGTTTACGATTGTTTACTGTTGTTTTTAAAAATAAATTTAGAAAATAGATAGGAAAAAAGGAACATAAGAACTAGAAGATTGATGCGGATATTAGATATAATCGTACGATCTATGGCTTCATCGCTAAATTTAGTTTTTCCACAACAAAGAATGTGGGCAAAATTACGAAGCTCTGTTTGGTGGGAAGAAATTATTTTAAATTCCTGAAGTAATAAAGACTGGAAAGAAAATTCTCCAATCGATAGGTGCATTTTTTTTTAAATTATAAGATTAATTGTAAGATACTTACTGTTTTAATAAATCCTTTTATAAAATCAAAATGTAATTTTGATTTCAATTTTGTTTCAGTAATTTTTAGTCATGTATAATTAAAAAAATCATAAATAGATATAAATAAATTTTTATCTGTGAATTCTAAAATAATTAATTTATAAATAAATTTTAATGTTACGTTTAATTATTGATTATACTTATTAAATTTATTAATTTTACCATAACACTTTAAATGAAAATGCTACTGAAATTTTATTGAAATGAAATTTTATTTCTTATTTTACATACCAGATGGCAGTACCATTCTATTTATAATGTAATTGGGGATGGTTCAGATCAAGAAATAAATGAAATCCTCCGGAAAAAAATAGGCACTTTTCTACTGTTTTCTTGAAAATTATGCGATCGTTAAGGGGTTCCAGATCCTTCCATCGATCATTTAGCTGCATTTTCATGGATTCACACAAGTTCAAATCCGCCATGTTATTTACTCCCAGCTTCGAAATGCATCATGGGTAATTAGCGGGTTTTATCCTGGGTCGAAGCAGGGTCGAAAATCCACCCTGCATTTTTCCCTATCTAGGGAAAAAGTAAGAAACGACCCTGCTTTTACCCGGGTTTTTGGCACATGTAAACGGCACTATTGTTGTCAACACCGAGGAACTACCATTATCACTCCGACCGAAGTGACGGCCGATACTCCTGTTCGGCCAACCTGCTTCTCTGAGGCCTACTATACGCCCCCTCTAAAAGTCCGACAATTGTTCGTACTGTCGCCGGTTACGTCTCAGAGGCATCTCTAGTCACAATACCGACCATCCAAGTAGACAGATTTGTTTGAATTACCCTATGGCACGAGCAATCATGCTTTTAAACTCTCCCAGCTGCGCATCTGATATGCGTATAGCGCGTCTACCCTTGTCTCATTGGCGTCGAAATTTTAATCATTTGCATATCTTTTACCAAAATGCATTCCTGCCAAGTTTCGTGATAGTAGCTCGATTTCTTCTGGGAGCATATATTTTTTGTGAGAGTGTATATTATCATAAACTGGGCAACTCGACTTCCCTGCCCAATCTATCGGATAGCGTGCCTAACTATGACTAAGTCGTAGCACTTCTGTTCCCTCAGAAATCGCTGAGAATACTCTGGGTTAAGGAAAGAAAAAAAAACTTTATTCAACTAGCGTATTTACAAAATATTTACATTAATTCGTTGAATTTCGCACCTCCATTCATGGCCTCCAGCCAAAACTATAATCCCACGTCTAAGGCACTCCGGCCAAAATCACAATCATTAAGCCCGCGGCTCTACGGCCCGCGAAAATCTAGCTGGTTCGAGCAAAGATGACCTCCGTCAACGCCGAACCTCTCCCTCTCTCCCTCTCTGGTGACATCTCTCTCTGTCCAGCTCAACCCGCTTCCAGTCCAAACCGGTTCTCCTTCGACTGCAAACCTCGGACAAAAGCTCTATGTCCAAAAAGCACGTGCAATCTCGTCTTCCGGTTTCCCGTTGTTCGTCTGTTTACTTCTCATAGACAGCGGCACGCCTCTTGATCGATTGACTTGATCGCATGCTCGTCAAATCGCCTCTGGCAAATACTCATTCGCAGAAGTAAAGAAACTTCAAACTGGAAAAAATAAATCGTTATTCAGCTTCTTTTGGCAAACAACAAACAAAACTGCTTCCTTCCAAAAGATAACCTCTGTACCATATTTCACATATAATACCGAGGGTTAAGTATAGAGTCCGCCGACTTCATAATATATATATATATATACCGGGTGTCCCAAAAATGACCGACGATTTGAAAACTCAATTAAAGAAAAACGGAAGGCGATAGAAATGTACGGTTTGCTGCATTCTGCTTAGGTAACCTGGTAATTTATTCTCACCAATTTTCAAAATTAGTTACAAAGTTCGTCACCAGATGGCGCTGCTGACTGGGTAAAACTAATAAAACAGTGTTTTCAAAGCAAAAAGCATACGCAAAGTGGCATGGATTGGCCTCCCTATTCGCCAGATTTGAAGCCATGCGATTTTTTCTTCGGGGGAACCTGAAAGACCAGTTGCATCGTCATAGTCCACAAACTGAAGATGATCTGGAACAATAATAACCACCATTTGCAGCAAACAACGGGACGCAGTCTGAGGTCAAAATTCGCAGACTCCTATGCAAACATTTCAGTTTTAATGTTCTGACAAGCAGCAGAGATGTATTGTTCCAGATCATCTTCAGTTTGTGGACTATGACGATGCAACTGGTCTTTCAGGTTCCCCCGAAGAAAAAATCGCATGGCTTCAAATCTGGCGAATAGGGAGGCCAATCCATGCCACTTTGCGTATGCTTTTTGCTTTGAAAACATTGTTTTATTAGTTTTCCCAGTCAGCAGAGCCATCTGTTGACGAACTTTGTAACTAAATTTTGCAAATTGGTGAGAATAAATTCCCTGGTTACCTAAGCAGAATGCAGCAAACCGTACATTTCTATCACCATCCGTTTGTCTTTAATTGATTTTTCAAATCGCCGGTCATTTTAGGGACACCCGGTATATATATATATATATATATATATATATATATATATATATATATATATATATATATATATATATATATATATATATATATAATAGAATGACCAATGCATGCAACTGATGAAAAAAACGAAAAAATATATCATAAAAAAGTCGTAAAGGATAATTTTATAGGCAAAATAATGTAGAAGAAAATATTCAAATTAAATCTAATAGAACATGCTAAAGAATATAGTACAGTTAATAAAGTACAGTTTGAGGAACTTTTCTTTTACTGTATTTTAATATTTTTTTGATAATGTCCAATCGTCTGCCGCATGCACGTGACGCAAAATTAGTTTAAAACATCAAAAAAAGAAAAGAAACCACGTGATCAGCATTCAATATATTAAATTCTAAAAATTAATATTTAAAAAATCACCAAAAATCAGAAAATTGAGGTAAAGATTCGAAAAAGATTTCATTTTAGAGGAATTTTTACGATCTTTCTCGTTATATAAATTTTATAATCCTCGGATTATTATTTTAAATGCAAACTTTAAAGAATGTTACAAAAACATCTTAAAAATTTAATTTTAAAAAATCCAAATAGAATTTTTCAAAAATCTCTCTTAGTGCACTCCTACACTATAAGAAGAATCGCCATGCAAAGCTTCAGCCCTTTAAGTCCAGCGGTTTGGTCTGTGCGTTATATGTCTTTCAGTAAGTCAGTCAGTCAATCAGTCAGTTACGGAACTGTTTTATATACAGTATGCCCACTAAAGTCCCTTGCCACCCTCTTTATTTCGGAACGGCTGCTGTTATATTCATAAAAGTGGTGTCTAGGTATAGTAAAATAGCAATGCGCTACTGAATGAAACCGCCTACCGCATCACCTGGTGGAAAACTGCGGAGTTAGCATTCGTATCTCGAAAACGGAACGAGATAGAGAAAAAGAATTGATTTACAAAGTTGTAGAGAATCATCGATTTAGTACGAAAAGATACCTTGGGGACATTAATGAGAGGAATAGAACGGTTAAAACGCGCATTTGTTTTTCGTGATATCCTACACTGTGACGTGACAAAACGATCTGAGAAAGAAAAAACAACTAGTTATAACAATATACCTTTATTTGAGATTTCAAACTTCTCCCCGTCAGCTACAATGCACATTTGTATCCTCGTTTGAATGTCACGTTGCACACGTTGGAGCTAAGTCGTGACACGTTGGCACAAGCATCCGTAATGCGTCGTTTAAAGTCCTGCAATGTTTGTGGAGGGGTTGCATACACCTGCTGTTTCAGGTATCCCCACAGGAAAAAGTCCAGTGGAGTCAGATGAGGCGAACTTGGAGGCCACTCTTCGAAACAGCCATACCGAATTATTTGGTTCCCGAATTCCTTGACGAGGTACTGCTTCACTGGAGATGTCTTATGAGCAGGCGCGCCGTCGTGTTGAAATCATACATTCCTAAGATTAAACAACGTCAGGTTCTCCACAAAATCGGGTATTACGTTCTGTAGCAATTGTAAATATCGTGCACCCGTTAACGTGCTACTGTAAAATATTGGACCGATCAGCTTGTAATTGTTAATTGCAAACTTAACGATAATAGCATACCACATTTGATGTCGAACGTCGGTAAAACATATAGGATTTTTCAGCACCCAGTAATGGGTGCTTTGCCTATTGTACATGCCATTCCGTGAAGAGCATGCCCGTCCATCCACACTATATCTGCCAAGAATGTTGGCTGGACCTGTATCTGATTCATGACAAAGTTGCACTATACATAGCGTCGCTCGGCATCCCCGTTCACTAAAACCTGTTGAGGCGTTGGTCGGTATGGATGAGCGCCTAATTCGCTTAGGATTTTCCAAACCATGAATTTTGAAGAGGCCACAGTGTTGACTGATCTCTCTTGTGCTGTATTTCGGATATGCGATGGCTTATGCTAATACCTCATCCGATTGAACTTGCCGTCCTACCTCAGATGGTCTGCCAGATCGAGGTCGATTAGTATCGCAGCCTGTCTCCCTTAAGACAGGCTGCGTTACTAGTCCTAACGTTTTACATAAGATCTACGTAAGATCCTAACGTTTTACAACAGTTAGGATGGTTTGATGAGAAGGATGCAGGCCCTCAGGGAAACGTTGCCGGTACAACCTTGCTGCTGATCGTGCCTTGCGTCTACATTCACCGTAAAGTAAAACCATCTCACAATACTCAGCTTTGGAATACTCAGCCATGACCATGAGCATCAACATACTACAACCCCAAGAAGATGTCTCTTTTATAACTGTCTCAGGTGAACAGGCGTGACATTTCTTACGTATTTGCATGCTGCAAAAATTTCGAACACCAAGCTCAAGCTGCGTGGAGTTGATGTGACACTATTTTACACGATCTACGTATTCTCTACTCTGTTTATAAAGACAATCACTACAAGGATACAACCCTCGGGATTTGAACCGCGGACCTTTTGATTGGGGATCACAAGCGATATAATGCGTTGTCGTGTTTTGCCCAAAGATAATCATTTCTCCTTCTGTTTAAGTTTCGTGACGTCAAAGCGTAGAAAATCACGAAAAAATAAATGCGCGTTTTAACCGTTTTATTATTTGCATTAATGTCCACAAGGTATCTTTTCTTACTAAATTGATGATGCTCTACAACTTTGTAAATCACTTTTTTTCCCTATCTTGTTCCGTTTTCAAGATAGGAATGCTAGGTATAGTAATGTAGCGAATGGCTACATTACTTTACCTAGACACCACTTTTATGAATTTAGCAGCAGCCGTTCCGAAGTTAAGAGGGTGGCAAGGGACTTTAGTGGGCATACTGTATATAGATTAGTATATATGAAGGAATCTAATATGTCATCTTTGGAAACTATTAATAATGACTGGTCCTGTTATGAAATCTGGTTAAGGTCCACATGTAAAATGTTGTTCCGTTACAGACTAGTAAGCAGGATATGGGTTTATAAGATTGCCGACAAGATATGACGATAATCTTAGAAATAATATGCCAGTCGAAAAAACTGGTTTAAACATTTGTAGAAAAGGGGAAATTCAGTAATTGCTTGTAGTTTTGATGTCAATGTCTGGGGATATGATATGGTAAAGCCATCTTTATGGTATGATATTGTAATGTTTTCCTAGTTAGCCAATCCTAGGACAAAGTTCTCAGGAAAAATTTCACAGAGAGCATTCTTCCTTTCAGTAGTTAATATTAAAGAACTTTGCTATGTTTTAGTACATTGACAAGTACGTTTAGGCGAATTATTCCTATACTGTTAATGACATCAAATAATGCATAAGGGGAAAGACCTCCATATCAGAATGTTCAAGAACGTTTAAGATTTTTATAGATATTTATTTAATATTTTAATGTCAAGTGGTGTTTTTCTTAAGTTCACAATCTTGAATTTCCTTTAGAAATTTATTTTTAATGACATTTATAAATGTAAAATAATCCAACAACTTAATTCAAATTGAACCCAAAAAAATCTTGAAGAAACACATTTTGAAAAAGACATTGATGTTCTCGTTTTGTTCTCTTGCAGGAACAGGATCATTGGTTTACCTATATAATATTCTAATAATAAACTAGACAGCTTATATATTGTTGTATCTGATCAAAATGGCAACAGGATATGCGGAATGAAAAATAATTCATATTTGCAAGTAAATAATATTGTTTAAACATTTATCTTAATATGTGCATCATGCTATGTATTAACACTTGAACAACGAATTCAGGGAAACTGACTAGTTGTAACGTCGTTAGAAAGAAGTATTTCTTAATAGGGAGTAGTTCTAGAGTTAACAAGACTATTTATTTTGTATAAAATCATCTAATCAACATGTATCCATGCAGATCCTCTTGATATGTAACCATATTATAGAAAATCGTAAATATCAAAGCTCAGTAAAGTCACTGACCTTATTACTTATAAAAATACCACCTGAGAGAAATTATATAATGCGAACTTTGAAAACAATAGATCTGATTAGTTATTGGCATGGATATTCATAGCGATTCAGAGTTCTACTATTTTTTAGGAATAGTTAAATCTAATGTTAGATTCCACAGAAATAGTATAATATATCGATCAATGTAACAGAAAATCTCAGTTAATATACTAAAAATAAAGGAGTGTAATCCAAATATAATACAACTGTAAGTTTCTAATACTGAGATAGTTGAATAATACTTCTTAGATTTTTAAACATATGGTAACACATATATATCGATCACGTGATTTATTTTCTCCATTCGGTGTCTAGGACGGATATGGGCACGTTAAACTCGTAGACTGGAAAGTCCCTCTATGAGGTCAGAAAGGGTGGGAGAGGGTACGATCCTTTCAGATGCTGCCCCTGGGGGTGATCGGTCAAAATTGAGGTGGCAACTAGCTAACACGAACTCCGAGCCTTGTGGTGCTATATATACCGGAGCTGCACACTTCAGCCGAAGCCTATATGGACTTGGTCTGGAACTTCCAGCCGCATTAGAAACAAAAACAATAACATTTTCTCACTGTTATACGAGTGGGTTTAAAATTTTAATATCTTCTTTTAATTAAATACATTATTTATTACTTAGTGACACTTTAAGGGTGTGTCAGACCTTGTCAATTATAAATTTTCTCATACATTAGTTAACCTTTTCCTTACGGGGTGGGATAGCATGTATAACAGGAATACGGTCCCAGAAATGAATTAATATATATATATATATATATATATATATATATATATATATATATATATATATATATATATGTATGTATGTTTGTATATATATATATATATATATATATATATATATACATACAGGGTGTTTCATATTGAATGGGACAAAAAGAAAGCATACTTGTGAACGCTGTAATTACTTTATTTTGATAAATCAAATTTACAATGAAACTACAGTTATCTAAGTTTATATATATATTCTATGTGTGCCCCTCCTGTGACATGGCAAATATATATGTGGTATTCCAGTTCCTGCCACACTCGTGATAGAATATCCTTTGTTAATGATTCGAACACTTCAGTTATTCGCTGGCGCAGAAAGCGTTCATCTTTGGAGAATAACGCTCATGTTCCATTGCACCATGTGGATTTTCAGTGCCCCAAAATCACAAATTATGGCGATTAACTTTGCCAGAAACGTGAAAAGTGGCTTCATACGTAAACACAAGTCTGTTCGCGAAACCATCTACCTGCAGCTTATCTTGCAAATTCTCACAGAGAGCTTTACGCAATGGTTTGTCGGAAGGTTTTAATCCTGCACCATCTGAAAGGTGTATGGCAGGAATTTTAAACGTTACCGTAACACACGTCATACCGTTGTATGAGGTATACTGAGTTCAGAACTCGCACGATGCGTTGATATTGTGGGACTTGGTAAAAACGTTTCACGATATTTTTCAACCACTTCGGTTTTGGCTGCTGGTCGGTTTGGCTGGTTTTCTTACACAAGCAGCCCGTGTCTTGAAACTGCTTCACCCACCGTTCGATGTTGTGACGATGCAGTTTACCAAATTTCGTGCGAAAATATCTTTGAACGGCGATGAAGGATGATATTGTGACGTATTCCAAAACACAGTACGCTTTCTCCTGCATGGGTGGCGCCATTGTGATTAACAGTGCCTCTAGCGGCGATTTCGTAACCGGAAGAGATTGTTCGCTGTTGACAGATAACATTTGTATAGTTGTAGTTTCAGAATTAATTTGTTTCGGCTAAATAAATAAATTACAGAATTTGTACTATGCTATTCTTTTTGTCCCAAACGATATGAAACACCCTGTATATATATATATATATATATATATATATATATATATATATATATATATATATATATATATATATACATATATATAACCCCCTTAATGGCTATTCTTACAAAGGGGGTATGAAATTTCCCGTTCTAAAGAGGGAATCGGAAAATGGGCCTCGTAAGCTAAAGGTTACCAGCATTTCCAACATTCAATTAAAATACTATTTAAATAAAATACATTAAATTAAAATACTATTTATTTCCAACATTCAATTAAAATACTATGTAAATCTTAGACAAGCGTTTTGAATTGATCCAGTTCCTATTTAGCGTTGTGAATTTTAAGAATCTAGCTAAATGAAAGACGTTATTATAGTGATGCTCAGAGTACATAGAAAAGGGGTCGCTTAAAGTATTTATAAAAAATTATTCTGATGGCCTTTTATGCTCTCACACGTCTGTATCCTTCGTAATGTTTTTCAACTGGTATAAAAAATGGTTTCATAGACGATTAAGCTCAAAGCTAATATTTATCCTTTCCCTTATTTTTCAGTCATCTAGTGTGTTAATTTACCTTTTTTCCCCCGGAGAGAAAATATGAAATATTTTTTTTAGTATCATATTTTTATAACGTGTATGAAATTCTTGGTAATGTGTGAGGTGAATGGCTCGGTTATTTTTAGGTTATTTGAAAACTTCCTTAATTACACTTATATCACCTTAGGGGAATTTAGCGGTTACAAAGTATCACAATTCCAAACCACATACAGTAATAAAAAGTTAATGATATCGTGCTATTTTCAAAACTTTTCTTTCGTATTTATTCTAGCAAAGTTCATTTTTTTTCCATAAAAGGCTATGTAAGTTTTATCATTGTGAGAAAACTAGATTTGAAATGAAAATATATTGTGTTGCATAAAAAATACTTTGATTTTTGCAGTAAAATAAATACCAGATAATATGTATCTTTAGTTTTTTTAGATGCACGTGATTTGTATTTTCAGTCTGAACAGAAACTAATATGTAAACATATGTTTCTAAATCATTTCCTTATATTATGAGTTCCTTGTAATAATTTTCGATCCATATATATTACACGAAGGAAAAGCGAAAAGAAGATAGCGAAAGAAGATACAAATATTAGAATGTATGACGTTGTGCAGATGATCTGAAATTATCCAATTTCAAGAAAACCTTGTTTTGTGAAATTACTCAATACGCGAGACGTCATGATCTCATATCTAAGCATTTTGAAATGAAGTTTTCAATATGTCTCATATCAAGTTCTTAAGCCACTGTTTATTGCCGTGCGATAAGTGTGAGACGTTTTGCTCAATATAAAAGTTCAATATAAATTGTGAGAAAATTTCAGAAACCCATCTTAAACAAAAATATGAGAATGGAATCTGCCGTGTTTGTATATATTTCCCATCTAAGTCAATACAAATATGTAGATAGTGTTTTCATACAGGCTATTAAATGCAGTGCTGAAGCGTATTATTAGAACTTAAAAATTACAAAAACAAATCTTAATAATTTTCCGATGGAATTTAAAAAAAAAATTTTAAAAAAATTATATACGTAAGTGGATTTTTAACCCTTTTTTAGACAGTCTATAAACTACCCTCATTGGCAGTATATGGAAAAGAGAAAATACACTCATGGACAAAAAAATTAGCGCACCAAGTAATAATTGCGGGATCGTAACGAAACTTGCAATGAAGGTACATGTCAGGGAGATATGCAAATGATTAGAAATGCAGCGTGATTGCGCATTACGTATAGCCGGTAGAGGGCGTTGAACATCGTACTCTGTGGAGTATAAAACAGGTAACCAAAGCTTGTTTGAGTGTGCTGAATCATTTACAAAGGAAGAGCTGAGATAGACATGTCATTACGCCGTGTTCGAAGACAATATAAGCAGTTGTCGCAGTTTGAGAGGGGGAGAATCGTCGGGATGATGGAAGCTGGGTGGTCAGCTAGGCGAGTAGCTCGTCAATTAGGCCGCTCTGATTGTGTTGTGGGGAGGTGTTGGGACCAGTGGACCCGAGAGATGTCATGTACACGAAGACCAGGCTCAGGACGCCCTCGACAGACCAGCCGTCGAGAAGACCGCCACATCGTAAGAAATGCACGCGTACAGCCAACTGCTTTATCGGCCGCCATCCAGGCTCAGGTAGCACCTTCACTAGGGGCCTTTGTGTCTTCTCGAACCATACGAAGGCGCCTGGCTGAAGGACAGTTGGTATCGCGGCGCCCATTACGTGTGCTGCCCTTGACGCCCACCCATCGACGCCTCCGTTTGGAGTTTTGCCGCGCACGAGGAAACTGGACTGCAGCGGAATGGAACCAGGTCGTCTTTAGCGACGAATCCAGATTCAATCTCGGCAGTGATGACAATCGTGTTCGTGTAGGGAGAGCCCGTGGTGAACGCTTCAATCCTGCCTTTGCTGTACAGCGACACATCGCTCCCACAGCTGGTGTGATTGTATGGGGTGCCATTGCCTACAATACACGGTCACCCCGAGTATTGTTCCGTGGCACCATGACAGCCCAGCGGTATGTTCATGAAATCCTGCAACCACATGTGTTGCCACTCATGCAACGGCTCCCAGGAGCCATTTTTCAACAAGACAATGCTCGGCCTCATACGGCAAGGGTGTCACAAGACTGTCTCCGCACTGTTACTACCCTTCCTTGGCCTGCCCGATCCCCAGATTTGTCTCCAATCGAGCATATCTGGGATCATTTGGGACGACGAGTTGGGCATCCCACGAGTTTGAACGAACTAGAGGCAAGGTTACAGCAAATATGGAACGAAATGTCTCAAGACATCATACAGAACTTGTATGACTCAATGCCCGATCGTATCGCATCGTGCATTCGCGCTAGAGGGGTCCAACGAAGTATTAACTCCTCCGTTCTTTTGCCTTTTTCTCTGAAATAAATTATCCTTTTTTTTTGATTTTCTTATCATTTACTTATATCAAAGTAGTCATTACGTATGTAAAATTTCGTTTCATTTTGACGACTCCTTCTTGGTGCGCTAATTTTTTTGTTCATGAGTGTACTTTAGAATTATTCACTCAGTTTGCATCACTTTGTAGTAATATTTTGTACCACTTTTCACAAATTTGTAGTAATACTTTGGAATTATTCACCGAGTTTGCTGGCGTGTTTGTATATATTATCCATCGAATTCAATACAAATATGTAGATAATGTTTTCATACAAGCTATTAAATGCAGTGATAAAGAGTATTATTCAGCAAGTACTTAAAAATTACAAAAATACATCCTTAATACATTGTCGATGGGATTTTGAAAAACAAAAACCAAAAACCCAACAATATACATAAGTGGATTTTTAATCCTTTTTTAGACAAGTCTATAAACTTGCCTCCTTTGCAGAAAAGAGAAATATAGAAAAGAGAAAAAACTTTAGAATAATTCACCGAGAGCATGCAAACGCAAGAACTTCTTTTTCAGAGTGTAATAAGCGGGATGTGAATATGCGGTATCTATAGACGGCTATCTAAATTGGTAGGGACCACCCAGCCGAAACTGTCAAGAACAAATTTATGGTTCCGACGCTTCGGGGCGCCAGGGAGAGGCGTTGTACAGTGCAACAACATGGTGTCATAAAACATCGAAAATTAAGAAGTGAGCAGCAATAAATCTGATGTCAAAGGTCGAAAAGCGGGGACCGGTCTAATGAGAAAATATTCGAGACACGGACAGTCATCAGAGCTAATTAAAATGCACCGGAACATTTCAGAAGCGGCCGACGCAATGAGGGAGACCGAGAGTGACCTACAAACAAGGTGGCCCGTCCCTCATCCCAATAAAGGGGTGGTGCGAACGAATGAGAAGACAAGAAGGCCACAGCCAATAAAAGAAAATAAAAGAAAAAATATATAGGAGTGTTGGAGCGTTTTTAAGAGAGCCCTTTATTGAAAAAAAATTAGAATAAACTAAGCTGCTACAGAGCCGACGAGATTCCGAATAATACTAAAATTGAATGTCCAGCACGAGCCCCCTACGAAACGAAAAAGAAAAACTAACTAAGCTGCTACAAGGCCAAGAAGAAGCCTGAGACGACGCAAAATTGATTGACCAACGAAGGTTCGCATAGTGATACAAAGTTCAACTATGCAACGAGTATGGAGAAGATATTAATAAACTAACGCTATCTGGCCGATACCTGTATGAACGTGTACGCATACTCTTATAGCAGTGAGACGACGAAGGAATCTACGGAGATAGGAGACCAGTGATCAGAGATTACCGGCACGAAGACTGCTACGAGATGCCGAGTTGAACGCACATATGACCGACGACCAGTGCTGA
Organism: Dolomedes plantarius; assembly: GCA_907164885.2. NCBI lineage: Eukaryota > Metazoa > Arthropoda > Arachnida > Araneae > Dolomedidae > Dolomedes > Dolomedes plantarius. The sequence goes on from OU015500.1 coordinate 65,525,303, forward strand.
CCGACCCGCGGAACAACATATAGGATCAACGCAGATCAACGTCCAAGGTGTAGTCCGAGTTATCATCGACCAATGAACTTTTAGGGACGAGATAGAACTCTTTTTAATGAACTATAGTGCCCAGTGACTGACAAATACTACGTACACGAACTTTTGTGTGCAAGTGGTGGAGACGAGCTCAATCGACTGTGACAGCAGCCCCATGGGTTAGAATATTTGCTAACATTATTTATTTCACATCCTTGCTTATTACATACTCTCCACTCGCCCTCAAGGGTCGACATTGCTAAAGATATGATGTACCGGGTGGTTATAATTAAACTTTCCCTATAAACAACCTCGTACAGCTCAAACGGGTGAACGGAGTGTAACCACATTGGGTATATAGACTATACACGAGATGCGCTCACGGATTTTCGAAAAAAAATTAGTTCAAAAATGTCCTCCAGAGGGCGCTTTTCATGGAAAAACATAAAATTTAACAAAATAAATTACCACAATGGAATACATAAACAATTTGAACATTTATTCAATAGTTTTTGATCACCTTGTCATCGAACCACATTAGATAAAGGTAAGGAAATAAATAACAGTACGCCTTTGGTGTTTGAGAAAAAAGACACTTGAGTTTGCAGAAACAGGTACGGATTTTGACGAAATGAGCAGTTGTCAATCGTGTTCTGGACGATGTAAGGAAAGGTGCTCAATCTGACCACCGTCAGTCACCTGCAAAGTTTGAAGGCGATGGACAGTGTGTTCAACAGCAGATCGTAACGGATCAGTTGTGATGCTTCGCACATGAAGCGTTATGTAAGTAAAACATTAACCTTTCCTTACATTGTTCTGGACACGATTAACAACTAGCTCCTCTTGGGACATTACGTCATAATCTATACCTGTTTCTGCAAACTCAACTGTATTTTTTTCTTCTCAAACAGCAAAGGTGTACTGTTATTTATTTCCTTACCTTTATTTAAAGTGGTTCGATGACAAAGTGATCAAAAACTAGTCAATAAATGATCAAATTGTTTATGTATTCCATTTTGGTCGTTTATTCTATTAAATTTAATGTTTTTCCATGAAAAGCGCCATCTGGTGGACATTTTGGAACTATTTTTTTTCGAAATTCCGCGATCGCATCTCGTGTATAGCCCATATGCAAAATTTCGTTGCATTCCGTTCACCCGTTTGCGCTGTAGGATGCCGTTTATCGGGGAAGTTTAATTATAACCACCCGGTATATGATGACTTGCAATAGTGAACGATTTATATAATTGATAATATTAAGAATTCAGCATTACGCTAGGTAATGTGTATGTTAATAGATATGCATAAATAAATTGTATATATATATATATATATATATATATATATATATATATATATATATATATATGTAATAAGAGTGTCTTTTTGAGAGTTGTACCCCTTTTTTTAGTTAAGTTGCTGAAACAGAATTGGTCGCAACTCGACGCAAAATGTTCTTTTATACGATTACAGTCTAATGACCTTACGGGGTTATTACAGTTGGCTCCTTTACAGTTGGTGCTATTACACATAGTATTGAGAGAGTATATTAGTTAAGGAGAGAAGATAAATATCCGGAGATCGAAGAAAAAATAGTTTTCAAATTCCTGAACTTGTTACCGGTATCTAACATGGCCATCTATGTTTATAATAAATACTGAAGTATTGTTGATATCAATATAACACAGTATCATTTTTAAGTACGCTATCAGAGTCAAAATTTGACCAAATAAAAAAAAAAGTATCGCATTAATTTTTTCAGTACCTAAGAATTTCGTAGGCAGATTTAACACTAGAGAGACGGGAATTTTTTTTTCTTACTAAAAAGACTGAACGCCGTCATTTTGAAGGTTAAATATAAAATCAAGAATTTAAAATATTTAATGTCTTTTTAAATGGTTAAATACTTTAAACTTTGAACTATTTCATACCAATATATAATAAATTTGTATATATTTAGACATATTTTTATGCAGGTATGCCAAGCTGACAACCTGCTATGGTTTATCCATAAAAATATATGCATGGTTTGTGCAGATCATATTTTTAAGCACCAATATTTCCGAAGTGCCAATATTTCTGTTATTTGCCAAAGGAGGAAGAGACGAAAAGTAACTAACATTTTCCTGGTAGTATTTTAAAGATTTCTGCCGGTTTTCTATATTGCCGTCAAATTGACGGCTTTCAGTCTTAGTAGATATACAACACATTTTCTCTCCCTCTTTACTATCGAATATAATTTTGTAAATGTGTGTGCATATTTCTAGTAAAATTAGAAGTCATAAAATTTCAGAAGCCTGAGCACATAAATACAGACATAACGCTCAATAGTATGTCCGAAACCGTCAAAATGACGGCAGCCGTCTTTCTAGTGTTAAAACGGATCTGAGTGTCTGACGTCATGGGTGGTACTGAGATGCCGTCATAGATTTTTTGATAATACTCTAATATTCTATTGGAGATGTGTATGGTTTCCACTAAAAGCTTTGATTCAAGCTTTTATTTTCCGTTAATAATGGAGAAGTATATACTTTTATTCTAGTTTATGCTCTTTGTTTGTTTCTTTATTCTTTCATCTTGAAATTGAGGATTAAGAAATTATCTCACGATCCTTGAGGAGGTTATGATTCACCCAGTGAAATATATCAAGTTACGAAGCATACATGCAGTCATTATTTCCCCCCTCAACTGCTTAAATATACGTAAAATTAAAAATATGTGCAAAGTATAGTATATACTTTGCACATATTTTTCAGTTGACTTATAGTTAATATAATATGAAGGAGCACGAATATTTCAAATTTAAAAGAGTACCTTTACAAAAATAACGCCAAATGGGAAATTAGTGTCACATATAATTTTATCTAAAATAGATAGTAAAGTGCTTTATTAGAAACTTCATTGTTATGCACTCATACATAAGGGAATAATGTAAAACTCTGGGGTAAAAGTTTTCCATCAGCTCTAACAACTTGCCGGAATAATGCTTCTTATGTTTCAGCAGAGTAAATGTAATGAACTACGAAGCTGAAATGTTGGAAATTGAAATTACATTCTTGGTTTCCAAACTATTTAAATCAAAAGATGTATGAATAAAAGACTATTATAAAAAGTTTTCGCGTGTCTATTTAAAATGTCTCTCAAAAAACAATACCGTAGACTTTAAAAGTTGTGGAATGATTAATTGGTCTTCTTTTGTTCGGATATCCATTAAGTTCCCTGGCATGATTTCAGCAATAGTTTTTTTTTCGCGGTGTTGTTTCATGGTAATTTTATCCTAAAATTTCAGTGGTGAACTGTTAGCTTTTCTTTGTTTCGCATGATACGTGATTTTACTCGTAGTTTACGATACATGTCTTTCTTTTGAAGTGTCATGGGATTCAAATTAAGTCAGAGAGGCGTTTACTGCAGAGTCTCCTTTTAGAGTAACCGTTCTTCAACGATCTTTGCTGTATGCCTTGGGTAACTGTTTCGTAAAAAGGTAAATGTGAACTGTTTTTCCCATGACATTTTATTTCAAAAAGGTGGAGCACATTTGTTCTTGCATTTTACTATTGATTTCCAGTTTCATACACTTGAAGGCTTTTTGTATTTATACTCCTTTAAAGCTGAGAATGTTTCTTCTCAATGACTATCGCAGCCTTCTTTCTTTTGTCGCATTATTTATTGCTTGCTGTGTCTTGATTGTACTTCTTTTATTTTTAATTAATATTTTTGTGTCATAATCGGTTTGTAGGGTTTGTAATCTCGGGTTTTCATCGGACAGTTATTGAATTTTCTGCATTATTTTGAGCTGACAATATTGCGTATGAGGAATCTACTAACACCTTCTCAAGAAATATTTTAGTTTGTTACATCTATTTATAACAGGTTTCACAATAAACTTAACTTTTATAACTTTATCTTCTGAAATTTTTGCCCCAGAATCCATTTGGTATTAACTCATTCACACAATCGATAACTATTAGGAAACTTTTCTTATATTGTATTACAAATACTCCAAAAATTATTTGTTACTTTACGAGACTCCCGGGACATTGCTTTTAGCTTAAATTCTATTTTACTGCGAGGTAGCGGAACTATGAGATTCGAATGATTTGCATATAACATTCGAACATTTTTTTCTCTTCACTCCTTCCTGTTTAAATAAAGTGCTATCATTTGGGAAAATATGAAAATGATGTTTATCATGTACATGTCTCTCCTGCAATCAAAATGTAACTATTTGTGATTTAAATCTTCGAAGATTTTCGTTTTGAAGCTAAGCAAGAAACTGTTTTTCTTGTTGTATGTCCACATTATTTAATCTGCTCTTAAACTGTTTTAAACCGTACATTTCGAATATGCACAGTTCACTGAAAGTTTGACAGAAAAGGTAGATTTGATTGATAGGGATATTTTGTAATCCCATGAAATATAGGATAACTACTCCAGTACAATTTCATATAAAATATTCTACATAGGACTTCAAGGTTTTGTATGTCATTAAATGCTTTGTTACTCTAAACAAGTTTCAGAACATTTACTTTATATACATTTCGTGTATCTTTCGTAGATTACTTTGAATTCACGAACATCCAAAATAATTTTTTTAATGACAAATCATATTACAATGAAAATTACTGTTCAATAACAGTTTAATACATGAATCTTATTAACATTAGAAATTTGATTGCTAAGAAGACCAGATCGTAATGACGACTGTCCAAATTGTTTACTTCGTCATGTATTAACCGAAAGCTAAGTCTCCCACGAATATATAAGAAACATATTTTATACATGTATTTTGTGGGACTTTGTGAAGATAAATGTATATTCTAAATAAAAGACTTCTATTAAAAATTGCTCATAAAAATTACTATTCAACTGCATCAAAACTGAACACTAGAAATGACCTGTATATTTTTAATTTCCATGCAACCAAAGGAATAAACTCATGCGTCAAAAAGTTTACAAGTTAATGAGCCTATAAAATATGTTTCTTATATATTCGTGGGAGACTTAGCTTTCGGTTAATACAAAGAAAAACAACTATTTTAAATTCAGAGATAGTATCTTTTAATTAATTACCTAAGAAAGAAAGCAGGCTATCATCAAGTAAAAATAATGTTATTTATGATTTTTTAGAGGTTTTATAGGTGGGATTACAAAGTAAAATCCAAACTGTTTACTTCTGAGCAGTTTATCCAAACGGTCTGCTCCTCAAATAGTTTAAGAAAATATAGGATGACCAAAATTCCCTTTACTTATAGATTTCCAAATAAAATTTTAACAAAGGAAGCCACATACTTGTTGGTTAAAGATGGACATAGTTCAGCTGATGCAGTTTATGTGGAAAACCCACTAATTACTCGTAGGGCGAGCCATTCCAATATCACGACACATATTGAATAAAGCAAATGACAGCATCTCCACCGGAATCATGGTAATTTCCAACCGCATGCTCTTCCACCGTTCCTCAATTGTGTGGGGATACACCCGCTGTTTTAAATACCCCCAAAAAGATAGTCTAGCGTTTTGTATTTTCAGCATGATTGTGCAATTGTACACACGTCCCTCGTTTCTGTGGAGAGAAACAATAATCTGAAACAAGCATTCTGAAAACATCCCGGTTATATTTAATGCATAATTGTTTTACCGCTGTTCGTTTTCCTTCCAAAACAACCAGACTGGAATGTACTTATATGCTTAAAATCTAAAGTTCGAAAACGTCGGAGTCCAAGTTGAGAAAAGCACTTTCCTAGATTTAAAATAAATTTCTTATCTTTTAGCAGGTGTTGCATCGCAAATGTACCCGAATTCCCTTTCGACTGTAATATTTATTGCTTTTACAAGTTTCAACGTGCCTTGAATTCAAAATTAAATTTACCGGATAAAAACAGTATTTACATTCTTTTGACATAAATAGATCCCACTTGGAAAACAACTTAATGGAAATTATTTCTTATCTTTACAGAAAAAATTAGCTGAAAAATACATTTAACAATTGGAAACGATTTAAGCATTTTATTTAGGCTTGTTTATATATATTTGTTTGCATAAGGTATAATCTATATTTGCTAAGCAAGAACCTATAACTTGAAAAACTACAGTACATCTTGTGTACGTAAAGGTTGATATTTTTGTAAATATTTTCTTAATCGCTGTAGTAATGGTAGCCATTTATTTCTACAATATTTTGTCTCTTAAGTATATTGAATAGTTTTGAACTATGATAAGCTAAATCAAGTTTTTATGTCTTTTGTTTGCTTCCGAGTTGAACATAAGGTTTGCACCCTCAAGGTCACTACTCTACTAATGTTTTTAAATCTTTTATACTAATACGTCGATGAGAGAAAATGTTATTTTTTTCCACATCTCTACGGTTCCTTCCTTATGTTTTGAAACCATCGTTATGTGTATTTTATTATTTATTTATTTAACTGTTAGATGAGGCTGAGTATCCTTTTACATATATGATTGAATATTTATTACTATTTATATATGATGTGAATATATATTCCTATGCCTTTCAACGGTCGTGAAATGCTTTGATAGATGACCTGAACAAAATTGAATAATACACACCCTCGTTGGATTAAAGCGTATTCCAGCATTCTAAAGTAGTACTGCAGTGTACCTAGATTATCACACCGTCATATTCAAAAGCAGGCCCATGCTTTAGGTTTTCAATTATTAAGGTCTTCCCAACAGGTATTAGTCAACGAGTACGCCAAAAACACCACAACTACGATATCTGAAGCATTAGAATACCAAACGGATTTAATCCTGATTGCTTTGACACGTCGCATAACATGCAAAAGAAAGTTTGATCGTTAACTATGCATTACACTTAAAGCTATGATCGACAATTTCTCAATTCGCTCCATTCATTGAATTTAGATTTTTATCTCCAACTTCAAGTGCACGCAATAATTTATAGTTATTTCTTTTAATGGTTAAGAACTCAAAATTAGATAGGAATCAAACGATCAAACATTCAAATTTTTTCGCTGTGGCAGATTCCGATATTTTAATACGTGCATTTTTGAATTATGACACATAATATACAGGGTGTTCCAAAATTCGTCCGTCAAATTCAGAGGGGTGATAGAAGCTATCAAGACGAGCAATAATCACATAGGAATGGATGACCGGAAACACAAACCTGACGCTGGAGGAAATGAAAAGCAAACATTTCTGCATCTTTGTTTATCCTCTAGCTGAGAGCTCCGCAACCTTTTGTCTTCCACGGCACAACAACGTTTTTCCGATAATTCTGCAGCACACCACAAGAAAAAGCTTGCAAATACATAAATTACAATAAATGCGTATATGTTTTTATTAGATAAAAAACACAATAAAATAGCTCTATGTATCAAGATAATTATAATCATTTAAGTTTTATATAAATCATGTTGAATTGTAGACCAACACAAGAACAAAAATATAAAGTTATAGTTTACAAGTAAAAAAAAAAATTGTTTTTTGGTCGTTAATTAAGCCTAATAAATCAAAGTTAATTTAAACATAACTAATTTATTAATGAGATATTTGAGCTTGATTTGAGGAATTTATGTACGCTTTATATTTGGCTCTATATTAGAAAGAGCTACTCGAAGTTCATGGTCAAGACCCTTTAAGCATATCGTTTGTCATTTTTAATTAGAACCAGTGTCAAAAACTTTGTTCGCGTAAGTATGTAAGAAAAAGGGAGCAAAATTGCAATGGCCTTGCCAGAAATTTGTGAATATTCTTTCTTAACTAAAATCCATAAATATGACACTCGATCATACATACAATGTATGGTAACAACATGTTTTTGTTTTGTGTATAATTTCGACCCATAGAAATTACTTATTAGCAAAAAGTAAGAGGAATATTTGACCTAGAAAAAATTTATAACTAATGCAATGGATAATTTTTTTTATTATTATAATTGATAAAATCACCGCGGCACACTAGTGGGTCACGGCACGGCGGTTGCGGAGTACTGCTCTAGCTGATCAGGTTTGCGTTTCCGGTCATACATTCCTATGTGATTCTGTTTTGTTTTTGAGTTTTTTACCTCCTCCAGAAAATGCGATATTTCCGGGCATCTAGTGGGGATAAGAGGTACGGTCCGATTAAGTAAACAGCGCCCTGCAGCGTCAGGATTGTGTTTCCGGTCATACATTCCTATGTGATTATTCCTCGTCTTGATGCCTACTATCACCCTTCTGAATTTGTTGGTCGAATTTTGGAACACCCTGTATAAATTACTACTTTACCGCATATACATATGAATATATGTATATTATTCTCCCTTTAAAATATTCCGTATATCTCTTGTTTGTTGCCCCTCGGTTTTTTTGAAAAGCTTCTTTTCAGTGGTGAGCTATATGCAATTTCGTATATGTATGCCCTTCATTCAGAATTTTTAGAACAACATTTCGATATATATTTTAAATGTTTCATATAGTATTCTCTTTCTTTGATAAAAGTTCAGTGTTTTCAGAAATTTTGACTTTTATCACTTTTTCATAAGCCTCTTGGATACATTGTAACATAGTTTATAAACATTTTATCATCAATTACAATTCAGTAACAGTTTCAAGTTTTATAATTGATTTTTAAATCTGTAATTACAATTTATAGTCTCTTTTATTGGGTGGCATATTCCAGTACATTTTAATAATACAGACAATTTGTCAAGTTTGTAATGTGCTCAAAAGATCAATCTGGATTGTTAAAATTTTCCTAATACTAACTCTAAAGATCAGGATTTTGTTACTACAGAAAATTTGTAACTAAAAAATAAGCAATATATAAAGAACTCGAATTGATTCCAGCTAACATTATGTGGTAACTCCTAAAACAAGAACTGTAGCTTTAATAACAGGAATAACAAACACAGCTCGACAATTTTGAAGACATACCTAAACCTTTTCTCATAGAAATAACTCATCTTTCTTTGTCTAACTGGCATTTTTCTATCTCCTGAATCTCGTCGCCGGACGATGGCCGAATAGTTAGGGCACTAGCATTCGGTACCAGAGTCCGTGGATTCGAGTCCCACTCCTGGCATGGATGTTTGTAGCCTTTCAAAATCGGCTTTAAGCTGTAGGTCCCAGGCTAAGTATCCCTCGTGTAGCAAAAAATGACCGCAGTACTCCAAACCAACCAACCTAAATCTCGCTCAGCTATGGTAATACCGCTTGTGTCAGCATTTCTCTCAGATAACTTTGAAAATATAAATACAACTTGTCAACTCGCTTTTTTGGTATCACTCTTGTATAAAATGGTATTGGCAACATGAAACACAGCTCCTCAATTAAGAGCACAGACAACAAAGGCTAAGTCCCTATCTTCTTAACATATGTCAACTTTTTCCCCACTAAATGCTGTTCTTTATTCTAGCTCTTGCAGGCCTTTAAATACAATGCCTTTGAGAGCAATCATGTTAGAAAGGTATACAAATACTGACAAAAGTCCCCAATTTGTCTTCTTGAGGGCTCACGTTTGAGGCGCTGTTAGGGATATCAAACGCATCTCTCTAAGTCATAGGCGTAGCGTGTTTCTAACTTTTTTTGAGGGGTGGGCATGGATTGAATTCATTTAGGGCCCTCCTCAGCGCATTGACTACCGGACGGTCCGTAAAATGTGAAATATTATGATTTTTTTAAATTGAATAACAATAGAATTGATGTTTGAGTAGTATTCAAAAGTTCTGCAATTAGAAAAGTAAATAAAATATAAATAAAATGAGAAAAAAATGTAGCATCGAATTTGTGTTATGGATCATATCATTGTTAATAACGATGTTAAGGCTAAAGATATAATCGGAAACTTCAGTTTTACATTTTAAAAAGATGAAAAAAACCAACTTTCTTGAAAATGTTCTAAGATTTTCCGATTTTAACTGAACATTTATTAACGTTTTAATTTATTTCAAGTTAAGTTGGGGGGGGCGTAGATTCCCCCCACCCCGACGCTACGCCTATGCTCTAAGTGACAATGCACATTAGAAAGGTTAAACTCTTTCTCAAAGGTAATCTCACCACTCTTTGACTAATTTTTATTCTTTCTACAAGTTCGCGTTGGGTCTCTTACACAACATTGATAGAAACCGTCTCAGAGGGCTTTGAGAATATCAAAGAAAACGCACCATTTCACAATCTTGAAGACACTCCTTAGAGACTCACCTTAGAGAGATTTAAGTCTAAAAAACACAAATCGTAACTGGGATGGTACATTAAAAAGGATTGAGCAGTATCTCTAGCAAATATCCCACCGAGACCTAGAGGAGCAAAATTTTCTCTCTTGGCTCTTGTATAATCTCTAGCAAATGTTTTTGATTGTACGCGTCTCAAATGGCTTAGTTTCGGCAGGAACTTTCTCCATTGTGTGAGGATAATACATAACTATCCAAATCTCCAAACTTCCTCACCTCGTTTATAACGTCCTCTCTTATTTGCAACCAGTGTTCCTACATTATTGATCATAACTTCCAAATTTTACATAAACTGTCTTTCGTCTTTCACCCATGATGGAGAAAAACGGTATAATATGACAGCGAAAGAGTGAAAGAATAACAGTAGCAAAGTTAAAATAATGATACGTAAAGATACCAGTTTAAAAAAACATACTTCGACAAATAAACATAAACAAATCTTTTGTGCTATTTCATGGCTACATTTGGAGTTTGAGTCATAGAAATAACAGAAAACAGATTTAATCCATGGTGTGGAAAAACATTAATTCCCCAAGTTGTTTTTTAACATTTGGAAACAGATAAACACTAGCAGTAGAAAAAATGCATTCGAAAAGCATTTCCAAAGAGAGACATTTGATTTCAGATGCATGTTGAAGGGGGTAATTAAATGAAAAACAGTTTGGCTCCAAATGCACTTGAATAAAACGTTACTTGCCAAGAACTCTTCCTTTGATCTTTTAACAAATGTTTTGAGAAGAATAATGCCTTTTGAAATTCTCTCACTTATGAGGAGTTCTTTTACTAGACGGGCAATTGTTAAAATGACTTTTGAAAAAGTATGGAGAAAATTGTATGCGTTTTGTTTGTCACGAGCAAAAATATTTTTTTTTGGGGGAAACATTTTTTGGATAAAATCTTGTTCTTGAAATTATCCCCAGTTATCATACACTCTTGTCACTTCCGATATCACTTTGTGAAAGGAGAAATATTCTTGGCGTTATCGTAGAGGAAAAATATGTCTTTTATGCTGAACGTTAAGAAGAATAAGATCTTCAGCCATTGATAGTATAAAAGGTTTTATTTGATATATCTAGAGGTTCTAAGAAATATGTTTTCTTTAAAGAAGTGGTCAATTTTAGAAACATGCTGGCAGTATCAGGGAATTTGCAAAAGAATTCTTCAAAAATGTTAAATAACAAATAATGGCTTATTCCATTATTTGCTTTCTGCAGAATTCAAAGAGATAAAAGATGGTACATTTTTATGTCCTTTAGAATGCTCCGATAGTGATTGTTTCTCCTTAACATTATTATAAAGATTTTCTTTATTACTTCGATAGGTACATACAAATTGAGTCCTAAGTTTTTGTTTATTAACAGTGTATAAGTCACTATCCTATAGTATATATGTGTAGAGACTTTCCACTTCATGATCCTGTCGACTTCTTTGCATAAAAAATTCTCAAGCCTCATGCTATCCCTATCCTCCCGCGACACAAAAATTGTTTAATGAAATTTTAAGAATTATTAACAAAGGAGCAGAATTTATAAGCAAGGAACTCAATTATCTACAGTGGGAAAATACACATGAGCACTAGAATGGACTGAGCTTGATTCAAGAAAAGAATTCTTGAGACGAAGAGCATTTATTTGAATGATAACATTTCGTCCCAAAGCAAGAGGAAATCTACCGGTCTCTCTCTCTCTCTTATATATATATATATATATATATATATATATATATATGACATGGTGTCTTAATCACTTTGCACCATCTTTTTAACCTCACTCCCTACTAATTACTAAAATGCAGTCAGTGAACGTAGGCCTGTGGTAAAGAACTACAATTAAAATACACCTAAGAGTTTATTTCCGAATGTTAAACTACCTCAATTCATGCTAATTATCTGTCAAGCCATCATCTCAACCCTAGCGATGCGTGACCAGCCCGATCGAAATCAATCCCTCTCTGCGTTAAAACTCTTTGTTTCAAACCATCTAATGCTATTGCGCATGCTCTCCTGACGTCTGCGCCGAAGATGAGGAATGGTCGGGACTAAATTTGATACTATTTTTAGATTATCACCATGGTTCTTCCAACCTCGTGAATTAAGTTCAATTCTAAAAAGGGGGATTCCCCTCACGCAGTGCATCTCGGAATACGAAAAACAGTGATATTTAATGCCAGAAATTAGATTATTCTGAAGCCCTCCTATAAAGTGTTTAATTATTATTCTTTTTCTAATTAATTCTTAACAACTCGCCCCCCCCGATCCTCTAAAGGCGTGCACACAAGGAGTAGCTAATTCACATGTGGCAAGTCTCCAGAAGAGATAATCAACTACAATTAAATTAAAAAATGTACGTAATCATCTACTGAAAAGAATGCTGAATAGGGCGACCGTCCCCAGTCAATAAAAATCTCAGGAGAAAATCAATCAAGCCAACCTGAAAAATCCCAAAACTAACCTTAATCTAAAATTTTATCTCTACCTGCACCTAGCCGGTTTGAATTGAAGGCATTGTTACATGTTACATAAGTCTCCATTTGGGACATACTTGACTTGAAGAAACATCAATCATTATAATATCAACTACAAAATTTATAACAATCACTAAAAAACACAATTATCTTAAAATATTATCAAAGGAAATACACAATATATGAGATTATAAAAATATATGATAAACAGTAAATTAGATTTTAAATGTACGGAATCCATTTATGAACATTCAAATTTCTTTAGTATAATATTCAAAACAATTTCTCTCTCAAATTTTTTTTATTATGCACTTTTCATAATCGTTCAATGACCAACTTAAAACTCTAGCCCATATGAATTGAGGAGACATGTGAAAAAGGCTCATGCCCGGTCAAACATAAAATCATTCTCTTTAATTAACAAAATATGTTAAAATAACTCACACTTTTCAATTTTCTAACAAAATTTTACCATTTCCAAGATTAAAATACTTCATAAACCTTCACATCTTACATTATAATCCTTATCAAATTTAGAATAATCATAAACATCATATTTATTTCAATGAAAAGATAGAGAATTATTATCCCATGGATTGTTCCAAAAAATTACACAATATCAATAAAATTTATTTCAACATACCAAAATACACTGCTCAAAACAAATAGGGGAGCACATGGTTTTGACGAAATTACGCAAATACTTACACCAATAAGTAACATAAAATAAATCATCCATAATTTAAAGCCTAGCAGGAAACAGAAGAAGAAAACTTAATATGCAAATTAAAATTCATGACGTCAAAAACCAGAAAAAGAACACAAGGGCGGAAATCGGGATGTTGCAGAAACGTCTGTTTCACCTCCTTAACTGTGAAATTCGATTGCTCAGTTATTCTTTTTGAGAAAAAGTGACTTGAAAATGTCTCAACAACGTGATTTACCGGAATCCATGGCATGGCGTATTATAGGCAGACTTGAATCCGGGAAAACACAGCGTAGTGTCGCGGATGCTGTTGAAGTCGCCAGAAGTGTCGTTGCAAGGCTGTGGAATCGATTCCAAGAAACAGGGAATGTTAGACGTCGACCAGGGCAAGGTCCGCCATGCACCACTACAACAACTGATGACCGGTATATACTGTTAAGAGCTCGTCGAAATAGAACAGACAATGCTACTCAGCTGCAAAGACAGTTGCTCTTGGAAACAGAACGAAGGGTGTCCAGCCAAACAGTACGTAATAGGCTTCATCAGGGAGGTCTCTATGCACGTAGGCCAATGGTCTGCATTCCGTTGACCTCACGCCACCGTGCAGCCCGAAGAAGATGGGCTGCTGAACATCGAGATTGGGAGCAACATGATTGGAGCCAAGTGCTATTTAAAGACAAGTCCCGATTCAGTCTGGAGTGTGTCACCCGACGTGTTTTGGTATGGAGGGAAAGGGGCACTCGAAATAACCCCACATTCGTTCGTGAAATGTCACAATACAGACGAGCTGGTTTTATGGTATGGGGTGGAATCAGCATAGGTGGACGTACGGACCTGCATATCATTCGGAATGGTACTTTGACGGCCCGAAGGTATGCAGACGAGATACTGAGACCCCATGTTATACCTTACGCTGCAGCCATTGGAGATTTCTTTGTTTTCCAGCATGATAATGCCAGACCGCATACAGATCATCTTGTGGAGAACATGCTTGAAGCTGAAACAATACAGCGTATGGAATGGCCAGCGTGCTCTCTCGGCCTGAATCCAATCGAGCATGTTTGGGACATGCTCGGACGACGCATTGCTGCGAGACCAAGGCCTCCTTTTACTCTCCGAGACTTGGAGATTGAACTTCTTGAGGAATGGAACAGGATTCCCCAAAGTCTTAACTATAACATCATCGCATCCATGGAAAACAGGTGTGCAGCAGTCTTAACTGTTTGAGGAGACCACACGTCATATTAAAAATCTTGCATCATTTCTAAACAATACTTTTTTTTATCGTTTACATGTAACCAAATTGTTGCCCTAAATCATCTTTTCATGTTTTTTCCATATTTTCAAAGAATTAAAGCTTAATTACAAATTTTTTTACGTCTTCTTTTCTGTATTGCACATTGATACGCGTGTACTATCCATTTTATGCCAATACGTGGCTGTCTCGCACGGTGTTCTTAACTTCTTTGCTTGCTCCCCTAATTTATTTTAGCAGTGTACTTAGTATAATATGTCCTCCTCATTAATTTACCGGCAACCAAAATATATACTATAAAAACACTTAGAATAATATTTATAAAAAATGTATAGCAAAAGTCAGGGTACCCACCAAAATCAAAATATAAACACACTTATAATAATTGTTAAGATCAATGTAATTTAAAATAACACTTCATGAAATCAGAATATAAAACACAGAAATATAAAAAAGAGATGAAAAGGCCATCATCAACTCAGAAGACCAGAATTTGCAGACAAAAAAGAATTTTTTTTAATTGTTCATAATTTAGTACATTATACTTTGCTTCCCCCCCCCCTCCCCAAGAAAAAGATGGATAAACATTTTAATTTCATAACATAATAATGTTAAAGCTTTTACAATGTCAAAATATTAATTAATTAATCTGAAAAACATAAAATAAGTCTATCGCACTCAAAATTCTAACCAAAATATTTGCAAAACAGTACACAGAAATAGCAAATTTTAATTCAGCAGTCTAAAACTCCTCTGAAAATTTAAAATATTCAACAAACCAAATGGGAAGTGCCATCAGAAAAATTACGTGCCCGAATCCTCCTAGTTGTACCAAAGTGTATTTATTCTTCAGTGAACAGGGGTGGGTAACATCAGTTTTAAAAATTTATGGGCTGTAGCTCCGAAAATTTTACTGAATTTATTTTAAATTCTCACGTCACCTCCAAAAGACTTTTCATTTTTACATCAAAACAAGGTAGCTTTTAAAAAAATCAGAAATCATAGACTCATTTCGTTTACAAAAATTAAATCATAAAGTTTTGCTTACCATTAGAAACATTAATTTACATTAATCATCATTTTGTACTTATCATTAATTCAAATTAGATAGAAAATAAAATTTGCAGCAATTAATTTACTTCTTCTGTTCTTCGGATAATGCTCGATGAACAGTCGTTTCTGCTTCTGATGACGAAAATCCTTCAACGCTATTGTTTTTAAGCTCGATGACAAAACACTTTAAGTATTTCCTAAACACAAATCACTAAGTATGGATGCCACGTAGTTGCTCATTTAACATACACAGCATTATCGTTGATGTTGGTCGCGTCTGATAATAAAATCACTATTTCTCACTGAGTTTTCTGGGACATTATTATCCCCAAATGGGAAAAGCGACGTTTCACATCACCGAAAATTAAAATTCTGAAGATTTCTCTGCTCATCCATGAGCAGCACACATTCCTTTTATAACGATATTCGCGATGATTAAGAGGAATCACATCCTGGACAATTTTGAATTAATCACACCACTTGTAGGATAAACCTTGAAGACAGCAACCAGCTTCCATTTCGACGTAATCAAGATTGGGAGATAGTTGTCGGCACTCGTTATTACTCGGATCAGCACGAAGAACAATTTACAGCTTCAAAAAAATCTTAACACTTTTCCGGAAATTTTTCAGCCAATGGTCAACGCAATTATGAGGAGAGAGATGAGAACTTGGACAAATTTACAAATTTTAATTTTTTAAACTTAAATTTAAAATGGCTCTGGGGTTAATTGTTTTTCCTCGCGTGATATTTCTGGATCCTGCTCGACTTATGACATAGTGTCTTAATCCCGTTGCTCCATCTTAACCTTACTCCCTACTAATTACTAAAATGCAGTCAGTGAACAAAGGCCCGTGGTAAAGAACTACAGTTAAAATACACCTAAGAGTTCATTGAATTCCTAAAAGTTTTCCTGCACAACATCCAGCATCGCTGCGAGTGAAAAAACTTCCGACCTACACCCTCACGCACTCCACCGATACTGATCCACTACCCCCGAAAACCTGTCTGGTCGGTGGAATTCCCCTTGCAGCGCCGTCTTTCATTGGACCAAGAAGCGGTCATTCAAGTCTAAGTCCGGCCCTCCTTCCCTAACTCCTTCAAAAAAAAAAAAAGAAAAACATGGCGGGCAGCCCGAACAAAATGGCGAATTCGTCATTTAGTCAAACAAAAAAAAAAAAAACGAAAAGAAAAGGGGGGGGGGACCGTAAAACAAAAAAATTAAACTATTAGAAAATTATGTGAAAGATTATGATTAACTATTAATTAATACTGAGTTAGCTTTTAAATGAGATGATGATAAATTGCTATGACATTACTATTAATTGGTTTAGTTAGAAAAACTTATGGAGTGATGAAAAAAAAAAAGAAATCATTATTCGCCAGTTAGAACAATCATCACGACAATACACTGCCAAACAAGTTAACTTAAAACCTACCCTAGCAAAGAAAACATAAAACTTTTCAATACACGATTGCGCAGTTGCTTCAAATCCTTATATTGAAAATGGACAAATATAACTAAAAATAAAACAACAGAGCTAGAAAATTATAAGAAGAATGCAGACAAAAAACATACAGAAATCAAGCACTCAGGGCTCCACGCACCAGAGGCAAGATTCTGTAGTAGTTCCGTAACTGAACCAGAAATCGAGGTAACCGACTGGTCCCGTCATCAGGGAGCCTAACCAAATCAGTTACCTCAAGGGGAACTTTCTGAATAGGATGCAGGTATAACCAAAAGACATCCTAAGGTCCCGAGTTCCCCATTGAAGCATATAGTCAAAAGAAAAGGAAAAGACAGAGACAACTTACAGAAAGGGCTCAACGCACCATACATGCAAGTACACTTACAATCCTAATGAAAAGCTAAAGATGCATACATACCCTAATTCCGTAGGTGACGGTTATGGTGAAACAGCAGCCAATTTTACCCTAGTAGTTACGTCACTGTAACAAAACCACAGCGCCACACCCCATTGAAGTTTAAACAAATGTAAACAGAAACCTTATCCTAAACGTCTTTAAAAATTCCTGAATCCCTAAAAATAAAATCCTCTATTTATTTTTACTTATATATATATATATATATATATATATATATATATATATATATATATATATATATATATATATATATATATATATATGCGCAAATAATGCACTCTAATGTTTGGTAATGGCGAGGGGGTTTCTTTCTACTGAAACTTTTCCTTTTTGCTAATAAACTTTCATGACAAACTCGTTTTCTTATGCCTAAGTGTCGTGTTTTTAGTCTGTACTTTTGATGGATCGTGAAATTCCGGTCGACTGAGTTAGGTTATTTCTAGATTACAGAATCAGAATAGAACCGTATTAGATTCGGAGAACTAGACATTAATCGAAATTGAAGCAGTCAGCCGAAAGAACTCATGCAGTAGACTAATCTCTTTCTAGTTGTAAGGATGCAAAATAAGCGTTGAAAGCAAGCCATAGTAATATAAATTCCGAAAAACATCTTTTAAAAATCGCAGAGTTTACAGCAATATATAATTGTAGTTATTGGTTAGTAAAATATAAAAGCTTCCGTATCTTATCGAAAATCAAGATTCTTCCTTTATTCTCTTATTTATTTGAACTTATTTATTCTGACTTTTTTTCAGTATTTTTAATGCATATCATCACCGCGAGTCTTGTTACCTGATCTACGGGCTGAATACCATTTGTTACAAGTAGTTCAAGAAGGTATCTAAAATTAATGAAAACAGTCCTAACCGAAATGAATCATGAATAAACACAATAAAACACAATCGAGGTTTTAGGGACGAAAAGAACTTAATTAAAGTGATGTTTACTTTGTCATTATCGTAATTAAAAGGATATTTGCTTTGTCATTATTTTAATTAAAATGATAATTCTGTGTGTTTTGCCGGAAAAATTCATGATCCTAGTTGTTTGTGTATTATTAAGATATTTCCTTTTTTTCAATTATATATATATATATATATATATATATATATATATATATATATATATATATATGCATATATAAACAGTTTTATGTCATCTTTTTACCATCGGGTCTTGAACTGCAGATATTCCAACACGCAGCTGGAAATTCATTAGATTGTTTTGGCAGTGTGAGAAATTCTCATTTTTCAAGAGATTCTTCAAGTATTTTCCCTTTTTTTTTCAAGACAAGAGCTACAAATGCTTGTCTAACATACATTTTTCTTATTATATTTTTTAGTCTTTCTCTTTTTTATTATGAACTGATTATTTCTTTGCATAATAGTCCATAATCATTCTTTTTAAGGCCCATTATACGGCACCACTATAGGCACCTCTAGAGCATTTTTCATCTGGGATTGGGACCCGAGCCATATTTGCAGATCGATACTGTAATCACTACGCTACCCTAGGGAAAGGAGTTAATCTTATGTGCATGGATTTTTTTGGGGGGCTCACCGTTAAGAAAGGTAGAAATAAATTAATCGCAACTATTTCAACATCGTGCAGCCTTTGATTGCTGAACTAGGTCATAAAGATGTGCTATAATTAGTGACATTAATAAGAAAAAGTTATGTTTATCAGAAACGAAATTAAAGAAAAAAATTATAAATTTGTTTTCAAAGTTCAATTTTTATTTGTGAAAAACTCAGTATGTATAGCTTATAGATAATCAAGTAACCAATCAAAATCCGTAAAGTAGTTTTATCTAAATTTTGATAAGACTAATGATACGATTAACCCGTCTAAGGGGAGTGGTCCCCTTTACGTACCTTTAAAAGTATCATTTTTAGACCTATGTCCGATTGTATATACTACTCATGATTTTTGCTTAATTTACATGAAATTATTTGAGTAACTGCCTATAATACTGTTTATTATATATGCAATATTTCAAGGTAATTAAGAAAGTAAAATTATTCTTTATGCATAAAAAGTGAATATTTTTTTAAAAATCGAGCATTTTACTGTCAACTACTTTGCGCATTCTGTCAAAATAAATTATTAATGTTCAATAATAATTGTTTAATATATGTAATTACAATACTTCAGGCAACAAAATCTATCAACATTTTTGAATCTTAACATATTTTATTTTTTTAGAGAATTATTTTATAAGCTTTTACTCAGTCATTTTTGAAATATCTAATTAAAAATAGCACGTAATAAAATGTTTCAATATATTTTAGAATAATGTTGGTGGATATTGTTGCCTGCCGTATTGTAATTACATATAGTAAACAATTATTACTGTATCTTAATAATTTATTTTGACAGAATGCGCACAGTAGTTGACTGCAAAATGCTCGATTTAAAAAAAAAATTTTACTTTTTATGTATAAAAAATAATTTATTTTTTTAATTACCTAGAAATATTGCATATATAATAAACAGTATTATAGGCAGTTGCTCAAAAAATGTCATGTAAATAAAGCAAAAATGAGTAGTACATACAATCGAACATAGGTATAAAAATGATACTTTTAAAGGAACGTAAAAGTGACCACTCCCTTTAGCGTTTGAAACGAATTTCCGTCATATACTTTTAACCTGTAGAGCGTTTGTGAGAGGTTGTCCCATGCTTAACTTAGTGTTCAAACGTGTCTTAGATGGTACAATTTTGAAGCATTTGAACACCAAATTAGAGAATGGAATAATTTGACTAAAACGCTTTTTTTTAGGCTGAAAGAAAGAGACAGAAAAAAGGCTCAACTGCTTAGAGAGTTAAAACGTAACTTTTATTTATTCATTTTTCTGTCATTTCACAATCAATGAGTATGTTTTTTCTAAGAAATGAATATAAAAACGAATAACTTCTTTTCCAGAAGATTATTATGTCTTTTCTATTCAATGCATATCATTAATGATTTATTGACGAAACACAGAAATACTGAATAGCCTCAGAAAGTGCCATTTAAATGTTTTCATAGATTTTTCTATAAACCGAGAAATTTATTGAGATTACGAGAAATTTATTGCCTGCCCATTATTTTAAAGATTTTAGATAAGAGAAAAAAACCAAAGAGAATAGTTCTCAATTAGATTTATCTCTTTATATTATTGCTGAACTTGACATTATTTAAATATAGGGTTGTATATTTTTTCTTCTCTTTGGAAAAGCTTTTTAAAAAGACTGACTTCATTAAATGCTTAAAAAATGGCTGATGAATTATCACAGAAATGTTTTCAATCATGAATTTAAAAATCTGTTAAGCGTTATGGCTATGATTATCTACAAGCTAGTTATAATGTATAATGTACTCATACACTTAAACATATGGCATTAATCTGATTATTGAAAACACATCAGGAGAATAAAAGCCAGCACATAAGTAGCTTGGATACACTTTCGAATTTCGAAAATACTGATTCATAAATATGTACATGTTACGAAATATTTTCAGCTTCTATGCTGATTTTTCGGTCAATGAGGCAGGCATAAATCCCGAAGCCTCTACAAATCCAGATTTTGGTTGACTTTTTTATTATGGTTGAACTCAGTAGAGAAATTGACATCGTTCCGTATGAGAGAGCAGGATAGAAGCATCAATGCCTTGGGCAGAATTCTAACCCTGTCCCACTCGGTGCAAGGATTCACCCCCTCATGGTGATATTATATGACCAGTGATCATGATCAAATTCAGTTATTGGTTTTGTTTTCTGTATTGCAACATTATTCATCATAGTTCAGCATTCTTAAAATGGATGTAATATTATCCTTAATAACTTCAATGAAATATTTTCACTCACTAATAATCTTTATTGAATCTCACTTCGTTCATTTATTTATATTAGGTTTCTGTATTCTTAACCCTTTGAGGGGCGCCGTTTGCAAAGTGCAAAAGTTTAAAACTAGTATTTTTTCACTTGAATTCAATGTATTCCAGTTAAATGAGCAGAAAAATGGTTAGTATTGCCATCTGTTATCAGTTTAAAGAAGTAAAAACATTTTGCAATCTTTAATCCGAAAATGTTTCGAGATTCTTTAGGTTAAAAAACCAGGAAAATAATCTGCACCGTGCAAACGGGGCCGGGGTTGTACCTGAGAGTGTTAAATTTAATAAAACAAAACTCATGATCTGAAAATTCTCCCTCCATCGCAACGCCCTTATTTCTACAATCCATTGGAACATGAGAACCCTATTCGCAACCTTATAGCTCTATGAAGAAAAAACGGTGTGATTACATATCTAATAGGATCGCCCCGCAAATTTTATATCCTGCCAAATCATTTTTGACTCTCTATCGCCAATAAAATGATTTTCAAATCCCGCCCTATTTTTCTCTGTTTTTTAAGAGCCAGTTACAAAATTCCGGTACACTGAAGAACAGGTCAGGAAAAGTTGAATTCAAAGCAAAGCTTTTGAGAAATAAATAAGTTAAAAGACATCATGCCGCTACCCGTATCTTGTGTCTTCCCCCTCTTTTGGGTCAAATAAATCCAGGTTTTGGCATGAATATCCTCCGCTGTCGCCAAATTTTGCATAATTCGAAGAGTATAAAGATACAGGACCAGTGATTGCCAATTGTTACACATAGGACATAAAACACACCTCAGAGAACGGAAAAAAATAAACTAATTTAAGCTAGTAACTTTTCTTAGTTTTTGATAGCCATACGGTGATATATTTTAAATGAAATGCAAAGAAACTAAACACTTTAATGTTCTGTAGCAATTCTTTTACAAATGTAAAAACAATCAAATTTTACCAGTTTAAAAATAAAAATTCTCAGTAATGAGATGTTAAAAAATGCTCTAAGAGCTTAAGTAATGTTAGAGCTTTACAAAAACTAAAACAGAAAAAGCCTCCCAAAAAGACACGAGGAGAAGGAGCTTAAAACTATACTAAGGAAAGAAAATCAGTAATTGGATACAATTAAAAAGAAATGAAAAAAAAATCCCTTTTAGGTTTATCTAAACAGCGAATTTAGAGAACTTTTTTCTTTTCCCCTCTAGGAGGAAAGGGAAAAAATGATCTAGACGTTATCTCCTTTGTGATTAATTTCTTTGCAAAAACCTAACGTGTATTATCTAAAAGCGATTTTAAAGTATTCCGACAAAGATACTTCTATTACGCTTCAGAGTAATTGTATGATTTTCTTTAGTCCGGGTTGTGCGTAGCAGACAGGTTATTTACGAAGAAAGAATTAAAAGGAAAGACATGTTCAAAGATTTTTAACATTTATATCTTATGATTTGGAGAATAGGAAAGCAAAGCATTATAAATATTAAAAGAGTGAATACTAACAGAGTTATTTTTTATGTCGTGTTTTTTTTCCGAGATTTCATCATCCTGTATTATTCTTTAATTTTTATTAGTATTATTTTAATTGTTATTTTAAAATGTAAAGCCAAATTTAAAATGTGTATATCTTCCTATACTTTAATAAGAATGTGTATATATAACTATGTATAAATAACGCACGCACTTGTAAATAATTTTGTGACAGTCTGGAACTCTAGGAAATTTCTTCCAGCCTTGAAAAATGTGTTTCATCCTCAAACGGCTGTTGCATATTTTGCAAACATTTTACAAACATTTTTGCAAGCATTTAGCTAATGATTTTTATTCTAATTTTCTTAAAGATGCTCCAGATATTTATTTGTCCACAGACTGCAAACTGGAAAACTGACTGAAAATCTTATTCTTACATTGTCTCAAGAAATAATCAAAACCAAGGGCCAATATACTATAAATGTACTCTCTCAACTACATTTAGCCATGAATCTGTAGACAAACAGCTTAGCTCTGTTGGTACAAACATCCTGAATGCCCTTCTATATGGTGTAAAATCCTTTAATAAACAGTGGACGTTAATTTTTTTTTTACTTTTTATCAAAGAGATACGAAATTTTGTATATATATACATTTCACTATAAATATATAGATTACTTTAAAAGAAATTTTCAAGTTTATTATAATTTTAAGATTTTTTAAAAAAAATTTAAATTTATAAACAAAATTATGAAATGCTCCTTACGACTTAATTGAGATATGTCCTCGATTTTGCATTTTAATCACTTTAAATTGTATTACAAACAAATCTAGATATCAATTATTTAATCCCTTGAATAGTTAATTTTTGATTTCAGAGATTTTTTCTGAATTCCATCCATTCTGAATTTCATCAAAATTTTGCTTTTTAATAAGTTACAAATCAAATTTAATTAAATGAAGTCGAATTGTGACATGCATAACCAGTTTCTTTGTAAACAGTATCAGGATTCTTCCTTATATATTTCATTAATTTTGAACAAAAATTAAGTTACATGGAGCATTTTAAAAATCTAAAAACTTCGTAAAATCTGTTTGGAGAAAAACTGATTTAAAGTTTATTACTATACTTACCCTTTATAAATTACTTCGTAGAAGCTTAAGAAATATTTTTTTACTTAAATAAAATACTTTGGTACTACTGACTTACAGAAATATACTTTTTTTTTACAATAACACAATCAATATTACAACGAAAATATTTGCTCAAATAAAGGTCCACCGTTCCCTTAGTAAAATAACTGAACAATAACATCTAACATCCTTAATGATTTACAGTCCATAAAAGAATTTCTGAATACTTAAATCGCTTATCCTTTTAAAGATTCGACAAAAATGAATTATTGTTTTCTCTTATTCTAAATTTACCCTTGAGGCTATTCAAAATAGCAAAATCAGAATCTTTTAAGTTATCAATGACCCTCATAAAATCTGCTAAAGTAACAAATCATACATTCACCAATGGATTCTGGCACATATAGTCTGTAACGGAACCAACCCTTAATAAACAAGCAATATCGTATAGACCAGTGGTCCCCAACCCCCGGGCCGCGGACCGGTACCGGTCCGTGGATCAAATAGTACCGGGCCGCCCAAGGAACATTAAATTATTTCTATTTTATTTACTGTGATTTATTTTTCTCGGGTTAGGGTGACTTTGTCGGGTTTGTGCTAATTTATACCTTTGTAACAAAATAAATCTTGTAACTATTTTAAATTAGTTTATTGTTTAATAAACATTTCAAGATTATGAATTAAAATTGCAGTCATAGCCCCCCTCAGCGGGCCGCGTTAAAATTATCAAACGTTGACCGGTCCGCGGCGATTAAAAGGTTGGGGAGCACTGGTATAGACCGCAAGAGGGCGTTCCCAGCACTTCGCACGGTCAGCAAAAAAGTTTTTCGAAAAACACCAAAACCACTGATGATTGTCTAGCTGGAATGTGTGTGGAAAGGGAATATGTCCCCATGCTCTTCATGCCTGAGCACTGCAATTTCAGACTGTAGACACAGTTCCAGAAGCATAGGTAAGAGATGATACATTTGTATTAGTCAAGTACAGTGGGTGATCGGTTTACGAACATAATCCGTTCCATGACTATGTTCGTAAACCGAAATGTTCGTTAACCGATCATCGATTTACCATAGACTTTTATGGGACTTCCATTAATTCGTCCTGGAGGCCCTAAAAATTAAATTAAAAGCTATATATATTTATAATTTCTTAGTAAGTTTATTCTTTACCAAAATAATACAGTCTTGCACATTAATCAATCATTTATTTTTGGTTAAGGGGTCGTTAAAGAACATGTCCAATGTCGATTGCTTTTCTCTCTTCTTCAGAATTTTCTGGAAGTGATTAATAAGCATTGTCGTTGTAGATATCCCTAACCCTATTGACATCGGTTTGGTTTGGTTGCCATTCTAAGACCATTGCTCTGACATCCTCCCACTTCTATAAAAGATCTTTAATAGCAGATGTCATTTTGGTCCTCTTTCGTCTTCCTTTTCAGAAGGAGACGCAGTTTGCTGGTGTTCTTCATTCAAGATTTCTTGGAGTTCTTCTGTTGTTAGCTCATCTTCATGTTCCATTATGAGCTCTTTAATGTCATCCTCGTTCACCTCCAATTCCAGATCTTAAGCAATTGTCCCAATTTCATTCATAATTTCAGCGGCATTATCTCCGTCTCCCTGAACACAAGATGGACACAGTTTTCGCCAAGCAGAAATCAACTGTCGTTGAGTTCTGACCACGCCTTTTGAATGAGTCGGATAGCTTCAAGAATGTCAAATGTTTCTTTCCAAAATATTTTTAATGTTATTGTTGAGGATAATTGGCATGCTTCGAAACACGACGAAACAGCGCGCGAGTCTACAATTTCTTGACACCCGCAATAACCACCTGATCCATTTGCTGAATCAACGAAGTCGTATTCGGAGGTAGAAACTGAACTGTCAGCCAGGGAAAGTCTATCAGCAAATTATCTTCAAGGTCCTTTGCGTGTCCTGGTGCATTGTCCAATAGCAGTAGTGCTTTCAATGGCAAGTCATTGGTGTCAAGGTAGTCCTTGATGCTAGGAGCACAAACTTCAAACAGCAATTCTTTGAAAAGAACCTGCGGGACCCATGCCCTCTTATTTGATCTCCACATCACTGGCAGTCTTTTCTTGATTATAGACATTTTTTGAATGCTCTAGGATTCTCAGAGTAATAAACGAGAAGTGTCTTAAGCTTCATATCACCACTAGCGTTAGCTCCCAAAAGTAACGCCAATCGGTCTTTCATGGATTTATGCCCAGGAAAACTTTTCTCGTCTTTTGTGATGTAGGTACGGTTCGGCATGCGCTTCCAAAACAAACCTATTTCATCACAATTGAAAATTTGTTGTGGACAATACCCTTCTTTTTCAATGAATACTTGAAATTTGAGACAGAACTTCTCAGCTTCTTTATCTGCACTAGCAGACTCACCATGCATTACCACATGTTTAATTCCAGATCTCCTCTTAAACTTTGCAAACCAGCCAGTGGTTGCCTTGAATTCTAACTTCTCGTATGACGAACCTGGAGTTTGTTCCTTCAACTTCTCAAAAATTTCTCTCGCCTTCTCTTGAATGATGGCCGTACTAGTTACATCTCTTTTCATTTCCCTTTTGTTTATCCAAACTAAAAGCAACCTCTCCATATTTTTCATGGATGGAACGTATTTTCTTCTCAGATGTGATTTTCGTTACTCCTTTAGCTGCTTGAGTCTTCTTGATGATATCTTTCTTAGCTAAGATTGTGCCGACTGTAGACATTGCCCACTCTCTACATTGGCTATAATCTCTTGCTTGGTTTATATGGGGAGAACAGTTCTTGACACTCCACTTTTTTTCGGCCTCATAATATTGCCAGATTTTCTAATATTTTTATTTTTACTTTAATTTATATTTTTATAAGGGGTTCAAAAATTCAGAAGGGCAAAAACCAACTAGCGTACATAAAGGTTACGTGTAAAATTCACAAAGTCTCAACGCAAACTACGCAGTATGCGACCGTGTCGAGTGCTCCGAGCTCTGACGAGAGGTTGTGACGAAATGTATGACGTAGCGAGCAGCACCGCACCTTTTTTAGAATTCGACTAGATGGAACTTCGTCATGTAAGCATGGCTCTTAGATTAGTGGCAATTTGTAGACCCCCTTTAAGGGTTATACATACATGTAAAATAAATGTTTATAACTAAAATTGTGACGTTTGTAGACCTCTTGACTAGAATTATTACATAAACTCACTGAACCAACCCTTGGTTGATCTTGGACTACTAGAAACTTTTTTTGACCTTTTGTCACAGAGGTGTTCGGTAGAATTCGTTTTAGTTCGTTATCCGAACATATGTTCGTTGTCCGAACACAAAAATCTTTCGTGAAAGTGTTCGTTATCCGAATTGTTCGTAGTCCGAACTGTTCGTTAACCGATCACCCACTGTATTTGGTTTCTAGTTTTTTTTATCGGTAACACCATGGCGAACATGAATGCTGATTTTAGCGTTATAGCCAAAATGAATAAGCATATGAGCTTTCCAAAGAGTCAATGTTGCTCAAAACATGACCTCCCGTACCTTAACCTTGACAGATACTAAAGCTGTAGCCCAAACCTGACCTTACACCCGATTTCACGAGAAATCTCTTATTCCAGGAATTATTTGCGTTAGAGAAATCACATCAACAGTACCTGAATTAAAGCAAAAATTTTAAGGGAAAGACTGGCTACAAAATCTATAGAAGCTTTCTGATTTCGTAGATCACCTGTTGGAGTCCATATATCGTCTTACAGCCGTACTAATATCAGACGTCCTATCTGTAAAATACCTCTTGTACACGGACAAAACTGTCAACAAAGTGAAATCCATACTCCACGCCTCCGGGTCTGAAGAATGTTATTTTGACGAAATTGTGCAAGTTTCATGATGTGGACGACTTAAGCCTGCCTGCAGGAACTGTAATTACAAGATTTGAATGTAATTTGAAAATCCATAAAAACTTTAAAATTATAATATTTTTGATATTTTTAAAGGACTCCAAATCATAGCATGACAGAGAATTCAAGCCACGTCTGAGGGTTTGGGGAATCGAACGTACGACTATTCATATCGTCCCGAAATAAGAAGATATACGGGCTGTTCCTAGCAGTTCACAGTTATAAATTATATCGCAGTTATAAAAGAAATGTATTTATGTTTCTGAATTTTTATATTGAGTCAGAGACCTGGGCACACTTATTCATATATGATGTGCGTATTTAAACATTTAAAGTTATAGAACATGCTTTGTGTATAGATTTAAACCTTTATGAAATCTTAGGATTGATTCGTGATAACGATTAATAGTAACTGAATGTTTCTTACTCAATTTTTGTAATTTCCTCTCATTTAATTTGTCTATGAAATGGCGTTGCATAAATTTCATGCATTCATATTGTTACGAATTTTGTAAATGTTGCAGTTTGTTTCGTTAAAATGGCTTCTATGGAAGAGTTCCTATAGCTATGTATTCAACATGGGAGTCTATGGGAATCACGTCAAATATGAGAGTTATCGCCAAATTAGCGATGGATTTTGTGACTTATTTTGATCTCCAGATTTGGCGATATTTCGCCAACTTGCACGATAAACCTCTCTGGAAGCTTCTAGAAATATCTAGCTGTGACTGACCTATAAAGGGCGCTTTGGAAATCTAAATATACCTAACATTGGCATTGGAACTCAGTTCAATTTCCTTGTGAGAATTGAATGCGTTGAAACGACGTTAATTGGCGTGTATTGTATTGAAAATTCTAGTATCCTGACTTGTGTTTTTAAAATTTTTTTGCTGTAGAGAAGACATTTGTTACGTTTTCTAAGTTTGAATTTGTGTATACGCCTGAAGAATTTACAATAAAATAATTTTATTTTGTGTGAACTTTCTGGAGAGATTCTTATTCTATCCTAAAGAACCCAGAAAAACGGAATAATATACATACTCCATTAAATACATACTTGCATATATTTCATGACGAAAACAGTCTTTCTTGTAAATTCGTCTTTTAGTTTTGTCAAATAAGATCGTTTATTTTTAAATTGCTTTATTTTATCCTTTTCAATTTCAAGACAGTATTTGAGTTTCACAAAAAATCCGTTTTCTTTGGCGATTTCAAAGACTCGTTGATTACTTAAAGGAATGAAATACAACGCTTTCTGTGAAAACGTGTAGGTTGCGAACTTTGTTTAAACAAATAAATTTTTCAACCAAGCGTGCTACTTTAATAAATAACATAACAACTCAGCATATACAGAAAAAACCATCTCCCAAAAATTTATCTTCTATACAAAAATGATTTTAAAATTATTAGTACCGGGAATACAAAATGTTTACTTAAAAATAAACTTTTGCAGAATTTTGTAGAAAAGAATTTTAATTTATTTTATATCCTTGTTTAGGATATCTTGCTTATATAATACGTATTTAGAAAAATATTTGTTTTTTTATAACAAATTTGATACTCCATTTCTCCTAAGTTTTATTTTCAAACTGCAAAGATAATTATACTTAATTTCAGTACACAAAAAGGCATATCTACATAAGTACTTTTCTAGGATAAAATTACATTATTACCAAGATCAACCGATTCCGTTTTAATATTAAAAGCCAAGTCAAGAGTTGTTTTATTATCTTTATTTGATGAATTATTTAGGTTTTTTGCCTAACAGACGCATTGCTTTTGATGCTCTTGAGTAAGATTTACATATGTTGTTTTAAATTTTAATTTTTCTCTGCCCCCTTCGGTTAATAACCCGGCTTTGACTTACGCAAACTTTACTGGCACAGAGCCGAGATTAATCTTCTTGGCCTCGAAGATTTGCATAATATGAATTCGAGTGGCTGAGTATTTTAGACCATCGGTGCGCCAGCTGTGGGTCGCTACTCACAGAGGATGTCGGGAATAGTCTGAAGTAAATTTATATCATACTGAATTATTTAATTGAAAAAAATGCATTACACTTTATATTAATTATATACACTCTGTCACAAAAAATAGCCAGAAAAAAAGTCAGATTGGACAGAAATAACCACATCGACAGCATTGTGAATTGCCTCAGTAGACCATGATTGCCTATTTGCTTTTTTCTTAAAAGTCTCGAACATCTGATATCGAATGAAAAAAATTAGGGGCGTACTAAAAACGATCTCTTAGTTAGAAAAACTGAGGGGCGGAATGGGGAAGTACCCCATTCCACCCCACCCGTTCCGTCCCAGGGCACGATTTAGGTTAGGGAGGTAAGATCCCTCGATAAAGATACGTAAAAAAAAATTTAACTACACGAAACTAAAGACAATTAAACGTACTTCAAGCATGTACTAAATTTAGTTGAAATGTAAACAAGTATGTATACGTTACCTTGGTTACAAAATCACCCGAAGTTACAATACAGGAGCAAAAAATCCCATAACTAAAAATTCACGCACTAACGCTTGAGAAAACTAGACTAACATGGTTGCCGTAGTTGAGCATTTATAGGTTGGTCTAGTTCTACTTATTGCCACTCGTTGGCAGTACCTCCTTGACACCGAAAAACGTCGAACTTCATTCCGCCCCGGTACCCCGTTGTGCCCCGGGTTCCCCTATATATATATATATATATATATATATATATACACTCTGTCACAAAAAAATATATGCAACCAGAAGAAATCGAGCTACAATCACGAAACTTGGCAGGAATGTAGTCTGGTATGAAATATGTAAATGGTTAAAATTTCGACGCCTATGAGACAAGGGTAAACACGCTATGCGCACAGGAGGTGCGTATCTGGGAGAGTTTAAAAGCGTGATTGCTCGTGCCATAGGGTTATTCAAACAAATCTGTCGATTTGGATGGACGGTATTGTGACTAGAGATGCCTCTGAGACATAACCGGTGACAGTACGAACAATTGTCGGACTTTGAGAGGGGGCGAATAGTAGGCCTCAGAGAAGCATGTTGGTCGAACAGGCGTATCGGCCGCCACCTCGGTCGGAGCGATATGGTAGTTGCTCGGTCTTGGCAACAATGGATCACGGAAGGGATAGTCTACGATGCGAAGGAACAGGGCGTCCCAGTAACACAAATGCGTGCGAGGATCGCGCAGTCATAAGAGCGGCCACGTTCGCATTAACAACGTCGTTAGAATCGGTTCGACGCCGTTTACCACCTTCCAGAGATCCGGTGGTATTAAGGGAAACCATTCGGAGACGACTACCGACGCT
This sequence comes from Dolomedes plantarius, assembly GCA_907164885.2. Lineage (NCBI taxonomy): Eukaryota > Metazoa > Arthropoda > Arachnida > Araneae > Dolomedidae > Dolomedes > Dolomedes plantarius. The sequence continues at coordinate 65,556,527 of OU015500.1, forward strand.
GGTATAAGGAGCCGACGTCCATTAAGACGCCTACCACTGACCCCACATCATAGGCAGTGTCGATTGGATTTTTGCCTACCTCGGGCAAGCTGGAGTGTGACTGTCTGGAGTCATGTGATATTCAGCGATGAATCCCGATTCAGTCTCAATTCTGATGACCAGCGCATACGCGTGTGGAGGCGGCCAGGTCACCAGTCTGATACGGCATTTTTTGTCGAGAGGCATACGGTGATTATACAATGTGTGACAGTGTGGAGAGCCATTTGTTGGGACACACGATCACCTCTAGTCGTCCTTCAACTCACTTTCACGGCACGGAGTTACGTGGTCGAGATTTTATCGCCAGTACTGCTTTTGCTATCAAGTCGCCCAGGCGCCATTTATCAGCAAGTCAACGCTCGTGCGCATACTTCACGACTCTCCCAACAATGTCTTCAAGGATATGACGTACTCCTATGGCCTGCCAGGTCACCTGACCTCTCGCCAATAGAGCACGTCCGGGACGTGCTTGGAAGGCATCTGCAGCCGTCCCGGAATACTGGTGAATTAACTGCCCAGTTGCAAAGATTATGGCATGATCTTCCGCAGGAGGTCATAGGTGACCTCATTGATTCGATGCCATGCCGTGTTTCGGCTTGTATAGCTGCCAGAGGTAGATTTACTACTTACTGACTTGTAACCTTTTTCATGCCATATATTCTTAATAAAACGGTCTCTTCTTCTGAGTTTGTAATCATTTGCTTATCTCCCCATACACTACATACATGTTAAGTTTTGTGATAGTAGCTCGTTTCCTTCTGGGCACATATATTTTTTGTGATAGAGTGTATTTCTAAAATTTTTATTAATATTTTATACGTTAACATTGTATGATATTGTTAAAAAATTAAGGTATTAAACAGTCTTACAAGGCTACATTCGTTCTATTCGGTTTTACGTACAGTATGCGGATATAGAAAATAATATTTCGAAAAAAATATATACCCTTAATTTGTAAGCTTATCTTCTAAATTTCGTACGCTGTTCTTACCTGAAGGGAAGCCTTTTCGAGAAATCTGGTCCTGGTACCCTTTCGCAAGTGTTTTCGGGAAGGGGAGGATATCCATATTGTAATATCGGCTCATGTCGGCCACACTTCGTGCACGTCTGGTAGTCGTGGCTGAAAACTAGTCGAGCAAAGAACAGGAATTCATTTAAGAGCTGGAATACTTTTTTTTATGGAAGTATACTTCAGACAGCAGACATCAAAGAATGTACACAGGAGGTTTAAAAATGACGAAATCGGACAGATGCGGAATAGAAGTTGAGGGTTACAAAAGAACAGACGAGGGAAGGGCCAAGACAAGAGCAAAAACGTGGAACGCGCGTGAATCTTCTGCTGAAACTTTTAAACTATGGGGGCGGTAGGTGTTTAGAATTCTATAACTGGTTAGAAACGGACACATTATTGACCACGTAAAGGTATGATTCAAAATCTCATGCCTCTGAATCATCTCTGACTCATCTGTCCACGCGCCTGTTAGTGGGTAGGAGGCTATAAATTATTTTAACATTCAGCGCGTGCAGTTCAGGGAATAGAATAGTAGGTTAATTTGTTTATTCCTATCTTTAATTTGGAATAGGGCTGTGCTTTATTGAGAAGAATTTAGAATACGCGACAAGTAATAATGGTGAGGCGTATTCATTACTTACTTTTACACACACCCACACATACACACACACACACACACACACATATATACAACCTTCGCCCAGAAAGTTCGGTGAATATGTCTATAGTTACAATGGATTGTTGTCTTACATGAAACAGCTGTTACTGTCCTTCGAAGTAATCCGCGTAGGTGGTAATTCACATGTAGGAACGGCTGTACAAGTCTTGGAAACTCCTGGCGTATTCGTCTTTAGGGATGGTCTTCAGCTGGATCGTAACATTACATTGGATGTCCGAAATGACCGAAAACCTTTGGCCCTTCATGGCTGATTTCAATTTGAGGAACAATAAAAAGTCCGGGGGAGACAAGTCTGGGGAGTAGGGTGGGTGATTCAGGGACACAACTCGCCTGTTGGCCAGGAACTGCTGCACCAGAAAGGCAATCTGTGGCCGGGAATTGTCGTGAAGCAGGGTCCAATTGCCTTGCTTGGCGTTCTGGGGGCGTACCCGATTGATCCGTTGCTGCAGACGTTTCAGTATATCCCCGTACTTAGCGAAATTTAACGTGGTGCCCTCAAGGAAGAATTATTTATGGATGAGACCCTCAGAGTCGAATAACATCACGAGCATTGTCTTGATGCGGGATTTCTCACTTCGCACCTTCTTGCTTTTCGACGACCCTGGACCCCGACACCCCATACTCTGACGCTTGCCGTCGGAGTTGTACTTCAGGTATCAGGTCTCGTCACCCGTGACAATCGTTTTCAGGAAATTTGGGTTTTGATCCGCCATGTTCATGAAGTCTCCACAAGCGTCAAGCCGAATTTGCATTTGTTTCGGTGTCAAAGTGTGGGGCACAAGTCGGGAGCAAAGCTAGCGTTTACCCAAATCCTGAGAGAGTATGAGGTGCGCCATCTCATGACCAATTCCCACTTCCTCCGCTATCGTTTGCACTGTCACACGACGATCCTTGGCCAAAAATTCCTTCATTTTCTGTACGTTTTCCGGGGTGCGTGCAGTTGCAGGCCTACCACATCGGGGGGAGTCTTCAATGGTGTCCCGCCTTTCTCGGAAGCGTTTAAACCACTCATACATGCACTTCAAGGTGACAGCGCTTTCATCGTAAACTTTTAGCAGCATTTCATGAGTCTCTTTCGCTGATTTTCCAAGTTTAAAACAGAACAGCATATTCGTTCGCTGATCCATTTTGGATTCGACCGAGAGCACAACACCTTCACTCTACAATGATCTGTTTCCACACGGTAAGCAAACTCGCAACGGTGCCACTTAGGAACTAGTTCAGACTAGTGTTCACCTGTCCGGCACTGTATGCTCCGGTTGCAAACTTTTACGACCGTGAGCACTATGACGTCCTTCACCGAACTTTCTGGACAAAGGTTGTGTGTATATATATACATACATATATATATATATATATATATATATATATATATATATATATATATATATATATATATATATATATATATATATATATATACACACACACACACACATATATATATATATATATATATATATATATATATATATATATATATATATATATATATATATATATATATATATATATATATATATATATATATATATATATATATATATATAAATGAGTGTGTGTGTGTGTGTGTTTGTTTGTTTATATGTGCAAGTATCTTTCAGAACAAGCCATGCCGCGATACGTTTCATGGTCAAAACATCAACTAAAATGGTGCAAACGGATCCATGAGACATGACCAAATCCAGAACCATCTCTCTTCAGCTGTAATGTCGATTTTCCATCACCATTTCCTTCACTTTGTCGATGCATTCGTCAGTCGAAGACGTTGAAGGTCGACCTGGAAGAGGCAAGTCTTCAACTACTTATAGGCCTTCTTTGAATGCTTTGTACCAGTCTTATGCTCGTGTTTTCAATAATGTTAACCCACCGTAGGCCTTCTACATTTCTAACGATTTAGCACAAGAAATTTCATTGGCAAATTTGAAGCAAACTCTTTCTTTGATACTGTCATCCATTTAAAAATAGTAGAGCATACTTGAGTAGCACTAAACAAATAATTTCAGGCGAAAACTGTTTATTTGTCTGTTATTAACTGTTTATTAACTGTTTATTGTCATACTGTTTATTTTCTGATCTTCTTGTTTTTGTTGCAACTTATGTCTTGGTTTAGAGTTTAGCTTTTCCTATCTTTCCTCTTACATAAGAAAATGTTGTAAAACTGGTCGTTGCTGTGCAAGTATTTATATTAAATTCAAATTTTTCATTTTTTTGTAATTTCTAAAAGTTTTCATTTTCTATCTAATAAAATTTATTGGCAACCCTCTATCTATCCATTTATATACACATATAAATCTATATCTATTTTTAATTATTTTCTACACACACGCACCTATACATACATATATACAGTGGTGGCAAAAAAGTCCTGAACACACTCCTTTTTTGCCTAATTTTTGTATTTGGCTTAATTTTTCACTATGACATTATCGTATTATCTTAACTATTGTTATTGATTCTAATACATTTTTCATGCTGATTTCAAATCTGTTTATAGAATTTATGAAAAGCAAATAATTTCATCGATATTTTGAAAAAAAAAAACGTGATAAGACAAACACAGGGTCACCATAATAATGAGTGACTGTTATTTCAAACAATGAAATGCTCCGTTATTCCTACCAATCAGATAGCAGTAGTCATGAATGATTGAAAGCAGAATGTGCATCATGTTTTAGTGTATTCAAAGCAGTTGTGTGTTGCAATTTGAAGTGTGTGTTTGGGAAATATTGGAATTATGGGTAAATTTTCATTTTTGCCTGATAATAAAAGGTACAAAATAATATGTTTGAAGGAAGAAGGTTATTCTATGCGCCAAATTGCTGCTAAAGTAACACGAGGTCTTTCTACTGTAGTGAGAACGTTGAAAAGATATTCTGAAACACATTCTGTTGCGGACAGGGAGCGATCTGGGCGACCGAGAAAAACAACTTTACGTGAAGACAGGGTATTGCACAGGATTTTCCTTTCAAACAGAAAGCTTAATTCACCGAAAATTTTGAAACAACGGACTTTGACATCGAATATGAATGTGCCCAAGAACTAACTGTGAGAGGAAAACTGCTGGAAATTGGATTACAAGGCTGCAAAGCTCGCCCAAAACCATTACTGACCGATTTTCAACGCAAGAGGAGATTGGCGTGGGCAAGGGATCATTCATTATGGACTATTTAAGTCTGGGGAAAGGTAATATTTAATGATGAAAGTCAGTTTTGTATTTCTGGTAACCAAAGTAGTGCCTATTAAGACGACGCACTCATGAGATAGGGCCTGTTCACATAGAAGTCCATTGCGTTGCGTTAAGGAAAAGATGACGTTGAGACGAAAATAAACCAATCATAGGCGTTAAAAATTTCATTGCTAATCGTTTGGAGGTATATGATTGGTTTATTTTTGTCTCAACGTCATCTTTTCCTTAGCGCAACGCAACGGACTCCTATGTGAACAGGACCGAATTGAGCCTTCAGTGTCTGAAGCCCATAGCATAGCACTCGACGAAAGTGGTGATATGGGGCTGAATGTCTTCTACTGGTGTTGGAAGACTTCACATCCTGAGCGGAACAGTGGGAACCAAGGATTACATTGAAATACTACAAAATATATTGCTACCAACAGTGGGAGATCTTTCTGGGAATCAGACATGGATTTTTCAGGACGATAAAGCTCCATGTCACCGTGCAAAGGTAGTCTAGAAAGGGTTCGAAGACAATATTGGATATAAGATGAACTGGCCAGGACAGTCTCCGGATCTTAATCCGATAGAGAACCTATGGCAGGAAATTGGTTATCATATTTCAAAGAAAAAAACTTCAAACAAACGTGAGTTGATTGAAGCTTTAATATTTTTCTTCAAATATGTTGTCACGAAAGAACTTCTTCTGAAATTGGTACATTCCATGCCAAAAAGATGTAGAGTCGTAATTAAATATTGATGAAGTCGTAATTAATTATTGCCCATAAAATATTGATGTTCAAACATGTAACAAGCAAATTTTCAAAGTGCATACTAAATGTACCGTATTTGTAAATTTTTGTGTTATTCTACTAAGTATATTATGTTCTTCTATATTCTGTAACTCTGTACATACTACACATTCATATCTTCAGGCAGCTGTACTATAGAAAATACTTACGGCATCAAAAAACTAGTAACAGATTTGAAATGAGCATGAACAATTACATAAGAATCAATAACAATAGTTAAGATAGTACGATAATGTCATAACGAACAAATAAGTCGGTCACAAAAATAAGGCAAAAAAAGAGTGTGTTCAGGACATTTTTCCATCACTGTACATACATACATACATACATATATTATATATATATATATATATATATATATATATATATATATATATATATATATATATAATCAGTCATACGGAGGGTTACTGAATGAATATGTTTAACAATATCCAATCCGATTGTAAGTGATAAGCAAAAAAAAATAATGTTTTGAAGATTTCAAAATGTGAGAGAACGTGACTAAAATAAACAGAGAAAATAATCAGTGTTTCATTTTTTATGGCAGCAGTAAGAACTAAACTTTTATAGAATCTCCGTGATTTATTTTACCCAAGATAGAAGCTGGTTAAAGTTTTCCTCCATGACCACAGACTGACCTCGGTTTATACTCTCTATCTATTATTCATATCTTTAAAGTGTTTTTGCTCCATGATCTTAGAATAAATAAATGAGAAGATGAAAGATAACATACTGAAATTAAATTGGATAAAAATATCAGGTATGGTTGTGTTTTTTGCAGATTTCTTGTAGCTCTTAATACAATAAAATGAACACCAGGAAAAGGATTTTGCGCACTCACTTGGTGGCATGAGTTTATTCCTACTTTTGAAGATTCTTGTCCTTTTTTATTTTTTTGTTCTGTGTAAATCTGTTTATAATATTCTTTTTTTATCCCGCAATTAAACACTTCTTCCTATTTAAGATTAAAATATTGTTTCGTTGGTCAGGTTAGATTGTCAGACACGCAATCAATCTAAGCATTATCATTAGATGCTTATTCACCGAGTCCATTAAAATAGAAGCATTTATGAGGTAGATTTCTTACGAAGATTAGAACATACAATAGCTCCAAATGCTCAGTTAACAATAATTTCTGCCGGAATAGAAACTAATGAAAACCGATCAAATCCCGCTAGAATTAGCAATAAATCAAAGCTGATCAAATCACGCTAGGACTATCGAAAAGCAATCAAATTAAACTAGATTAGAATCATATAATAACTAAACTTCCAAAGAGCATTTTGGGATTTTCAGGCGCTACTTGATGATACCAGAGAAAATATTTTTTGAAGACACTTTTAACTAATGCCGGTCGGTACATATTTTTTGACAAATGTATTTGCCAAATTACCAATTCCTGAAGCATATTTCTACTCGGAGCTTGGCATTTATGTCGGCAAAAGTTTGCGTTCCTGAATCAGAAACTATGGAATTGGATCCATTTTATTTTAGGGGTGCAAAAAGTCCCATTAAATGAATATTTCCCATCTATTTTTGCAACACCAGGGTTGACATAGATTAAAGCTTCACGTATTCTCTCACAGCTTTAATCTACGTCTCTTAGACTGTTTGTGATTTAATTCCCAAACACAGTTCGCAAGAGAGCGATATTCGGCTATATGGTTAATAAATCGCTTTGTTTATCCGAGGGCTAAATGATCAGTGCCTGCAGTTCACACTTCATTCTAAACGACTATAAACATCTTACAAGACATGGATTGAAACCCACAGACTCAGATGCAGCGTCTTAACCAAATGTCCGTTGTTAAGGATAAAGTATATCTGATATGAGTAGAGGAAGAATGAAACAAGTTTCGCGAAAATAAGACCACAGATCACTAAATTTTAGAAATTTTCAAACAATAGCTCCAATTATACCGACCATGATAACTCAGTTATATTTTCTTTGATGTTTATGAAATTCAGACGGAAGATGGTGGATGCATGTCAAATATCATCGCTTCTAACTATCGGCTGAAAGACGCATTCTTAGTTTTCGACAAATTTATTTCCTTTTTAGAAAAAGTCTTCGAATCTCCGACTCCTTTTGGATTTGAGAAAATGAAAGAGAAATAAAAAGGTTCGAGAATATTTTTGACAAAGACAAGACAACAAACATTTTTATCATCAGACGCATTCATTGTTTGTGGAGTGCAGAATAGTTTGTCACGGGAGTAGTGACATTGGATGGTAAAATTGAAGATATGAAGAATAGATTGTAAAGCACTCATTGAAATAGAAGACAATTGGAAAAGATGAAAAAGAAGATAGGAAGAAATGGTAGAGAGCAAAGAAGAAAGTAAAAGTGGAGCGAAATTTATGACCGAATTCAAAAGACCACATGCAAGAGAGACCCGATCCCAAAAGTCAGAATGGTCGATGGAAGAGTAAAAAGCGCGTTGGAAGGAAAATCGGGTCACGAAGGTAGGATACGCCCCGTAACCAGGAGTGGTCAAGAAGACACGTATAGTTATAAACCCGAGCAAATGATGGTTTGAGGGTGTTTCTGAATGTCGGATGAAGTGACCAATGGAATTCCCAGAGAAAGGAAATTTAGAAAATAAGAAAAAGAATAAATAGAGAGTAAAAGATGAGGGATACACATATAGGCATACAGAAATTTTGAGAGATTTTTCTGACTTCTGATAGAATGACTATCGACGGTGGCGCTGATGTGAGGATCTAGAAAAAATGATGTTTGAAGTAGATAAATTGTCGATGTGAGAATAAATTGAAAAGATTCATAATACCTGTCCTAAAGGGTAGTATGCTTGAAGGAGTGCAGATAAGAGTAACAGTTTAATAACATTGTGATGTGGAAGAGAATCAGCGACTGAGGTCCCACGAAAGTTATGATAATTGGGAAATGATAAAGAAAATAGAGTGGTCAAAGGAGTGATGCGTAGAGAAGTATGAATCATTAGCCATCGAAGCGGCCAACCAATAATGAGTATGTGAATGTAGCAACCAGCATCGCCAGAACTGCCGAGCCAGAGCTAAAACCAAGTCGACAGAAATGAATGCTCTACCCGAGTCCACCAAAAGCCAGTGAGATGATGCCCAGAACCCTCTGTTGAGTCCGCAGTATTCCGGAAGCAAGGCTGAATAAGTCCGACAACGATTGATGCCAAGTCTCCAGCAGTGCACAGTAAGTTCATCAGGTGAAGGTATTATCTTTCCATTTTCTAAGCCGTCAGTTGCCAGTGCTCTTTGCCAATGTTGAGATAGAATTACAAAATGAGGTTTTATTTAAATATGTATTAAGGTTCCATTAAGCAGTGATTTAGTCTGTGGTTAATGTCGGAAGTTAATTATCGCGTGAAAGATTTAATTTAAGTTAATGTGGGCATGGTGATTTAATTGTATTAAAATAAGTGTATACATTTTATTGATATTTTTGTTGTGGAAGTGTGATTATTATTATGCATATATATTTGTGTCCCATAAATAAATCAATTTAATATTCATCCCAGAGAAATGCTTCTTATCATAATCTATTCTAAAATTATCCACTATACGATCACCTACCACATAGATAATCTCGAATTAATGGCGACGAATTAATTCTGATTCTTGAAAAATTAATAACATGATCTAAATGAGTTATTCAATTAAATAATCTCGAATTAATGACTATGAATTAATTAATTAGAATTCTTGAATAACGAATAACATGAGCGGAATGAGCTATTCCATTAAATTATCTAAGCAAGCCTTTATTTTGGTGAAATACAGAAATCTCCAGAAATTTCATAGCCTTCGAATGACGGGTTATCCAATGGGTAGTGCGGCGAGTTTACTATTATATCATATTATGAAAACCTTTTTTGCGTAAAACTCCTAAATGTCTTACAATATAATTGGCAAATGTATGTTTGTAAGATAAACCATAAATGTTTTGATGAAACTGAACAATCTCTGGAAAAAAAGTTATTTTTCACTTACTAGAATATCCACAGATGGGGTCAAATAAAAGATTTTATAAGCCACACATTTCGCTGAATCAATATTTTTTCATAGTGTAGATAGATTTTCAGAATGAAATATTCCGGGCACGCATGTTTCAAACACGGTGGGAGAATTTTACGCAGCCAAAAAATTAAAGAGAGAATTTATAGAAGTATTTGTGAGAATAAAATATCATTTTATTATAGAAATATGATATATCTATGGAAATGTGCCAGAACCATAGCAGCAGCAATATAAATCTGGTGAAAATAAATACTCATAAATTTTAAAAGCTGAAAAAAGAATTGTAATTATTTTTCCTATTTAATATATTGCGGTAATATCTATGTATTAAACTCGCTTAAAATTTAAAACAGAACATCGTAAATTATCTGTACGAAACTGACTGAGAAAATTTCGCAAGATATAAGGTCTTAAAATTAATAAAAACGCCCAACTCAGAGACAAACCAAATGTTGCAAATTTTCTTATTATAGGTTAAATCGGTTATTTTTACTGTTAGGAACGGATATAAGGAAACTATATTTTCTAACTTCTGCCGGAATCGGAAGTAATTTGAACCAATCAGTTTTCAGTCTTTGAAACTTAAGGTTTATTACCCGTTTGTCTAATGAAAAGGTTTTAAATAAATAACTATTACTTAACCAAAGGGTACTTACTGACCGCTGATTCTAGGGGTGTATCAGGGGCATAAAGGCTACGAGTGGCGCAAAACATTCTAAAACTTGTTGCTAATCTTGTTTGTTTGGCTAGAACTCATTGTAATCCTGTGTTTTTAACTACTTTAACCAGACGGGTCTCTGCTTGCAGACGGTTATAAGTAATCTAGTCTGCTTCTCCAAGTAATTCGTTCCGTGGTCGATATAATCGATAGCTACTTTCGTTCAATTAAATAGATGTGCTAGGTGTACGGAAAACGTGGTGCCGAGAAAATGGCAGCAAGAAAGCGAAAATAACTAAAAATTAGGTAACAACAAAATTTTCAAAATTTTAGTCACATAATGAGTCATTATATGATTCAATAGTCAGTAATATTTAGTTAAATTTTGTCATTAAGTCCATAAAACAAAAAGTTGAAAAAAGTGATAAAATAATATACATTGTTTTTTAAAGTTGTTCTGAAACTATGAACATTATAGAATGTATTATTGCAGATGTGGCTTTTACCTGACGACATTTAAAATCTATAAGATAGAATATCGTTGGAGTTATCGTTATTATTATTATAATTTTTGCGTGCCTAAAGGGCGTAACCGATTTGGAAAGTGAAACAAAGTAATAACATCTAATTCAGACCTCAAATTATTTTTTTACTGCAGAAAAAATTGAAAAAATTGAATAGTAATTCCCAAGTACTTACTTCTGCAGCAGTTACACTGTAACTGACTCATTTATTTTACTTTTTTTGTAATGAAACAACATTAGAATTTTCCGATAAACTATTATCGACTAAACGACTTATCGTCATTATCAAATACTTGCTTCTGCGTTTGAATTGCATTATTGCAATGATTAACATTAGAGTATGTACTTGAAAAAAGTTACTTATTATTCGATGGCCAAAAAAAATTGTCGTTGAAGGTTGTTAATCCTGATTATTTAGAAAATTTATTATGAATATGAAAAGTTAGGATAGAATCAAAAGCTTCGCCACTAAAATTTCAAAAATTTCAAACAGTGAACTTAGGGTAGTCCCTCCCCCCTTTGAGCCTTCAAACAATCCAATTTTACTTTTTTTGCATTTTTAGAATATTTGAACATTTATGAATCATTTAAAACAAACCACGTTAAAATATTCTAACTAGAACATTAAAAACTATGACATGAAAGAAGCAGTTCCAATGGAAACATTACCAGTGTGGGAAAATTAAAAGCCTTTTCTCGTAATGATCATTTTCATGCTTGCGCGCACTGTATAAAGGAAACTACTCCATGTATTGCTTTCATATTTTCAGGATATGTGCATGATGATGCTACCAAAAATATGCACCTATTTTTTCTTAAAACCTTTTTTTTTTACTAGGAATTTATAGCATTTGACTTGTAATTTTTTAGTTCTTTTAAATCTGATTGTCCTGCAGTAAATACTTTTGTCAGTTTTAAAATTTAAATAGGTGTAGAAATAAACCTATTGTTTTAACATCACAAAAATGCAAAAAAATTATTATTGAAATTCAGTTAGTGTTGTTGTAAGTCTGCGTGCAGTGTATCAGTATAAATTTGAAATTTTCAGAAAATACTTTCGCTTCTTACTTCATAAAAAAATTCTTATTTACATGTAATAAAGTTAATTAGGGAACATAATCTATAAAGTTTAGAGAACTAGTACTGAAAATTTCATATAATGGACAATAACAAAAGAAAAATTACAGAAGTTCGAACAAACAGCAAAAATTTTGTCTTTTCAACTTATGTAAATGTGATGACTTCCCTCAACCGATTTGGCTTGTGGAGGGCTCAAATATCTCTCTCCTGCAAAGGACACCGTGACAACAAAAAATTTTCTCACAACTTTAGCAGGGGCTTTAGTAGATAATGCCTCTTTTTTACTACGAAAGCCTGATTTTTCAGAAAAAAATATTAATAATTGCTTGTTATTTATTGTATAATAGTTTCTTAAAGCTTTAAATGCACACTGTTTAATTGGTAATAATGGCTAGAGTTATTACGATGTTATAAACTGTGGGGTTCTTACATAATATTTCATTGTGAATAGCATGGTTCGAATCCTTATTAAATGTTTTATATAGCAGAGTTTTAAAAGGGTGGAACACATCGATAAAAAATATCTCAGAAATTGAGTAGAATATTGAAATGAAAGAATCTATAAACACATTGTTCTGTAAAATGTGTAATTAAAAAAAATTCTTATTTTCCACATTTAATGTTAAAACATAAGGTTCCGTACATATTTTAAAAATTGGAATAAAATTAATAATCATCTCCTTGTATATAATTTTATATTATTCAAGATCTATTTGAAATTATATCTGATTTAAACTCTTTATAGGATTTCTAGCTTAAAACTTCCATAGAATGTAGAGTAACTGATGTTTCTTTAATCTCTTTATTTAAAGTGGGATTTTATTACTCGTAGGAAACTAAATGTAATGAATGTAATTTTCTCTGTCTGACGAAAAATTCTTAAAAAGATTTTTCACTTTAATGTTTTTACTATGGTGAAAGTGAAACTTGAATGTTTTAGTTATTTTTTGCTTTGAAATAGAAGAATTTTCGTGTTTTTATGTAATATTTGACCTTTCATTTTATTCAGTTTTACGATTTAAAGATAATTTTTTAACTTTACATTTGAAAGCTATAAAATATTAAGTTTTGAAGATTTTTAACACAGAGAATTTATTTTTGAATATACAGCTACTCAACGGAATTTTTATGTGAAAGATGAAAATTATAGAAAGACAAAATCGAATGTTCAGAATACAAGCAACAAAACTTTCCTTGTCTCAGGTCAACATCTTGAGGACTGGCTATTTTATGCAGATCCGACCGTTGTTAGAGGCGTTAATTGTGTAAGACCAGAGCGTTTTACCGTTCCAAACATATATCTGTGTTTGCTGTGCAAAGGTTGTTAAGTCCAAAATGGGCTAAAATGAGTTATCAAACCGGGCATGTTTGAAAATTCAAGGGATACTGCAGGGTACAGAAAGTCCAATTCCACTCCTAAATATTTTTATTCATCAATAAAAATTTGGGATATGTGAAACAAAACACAAACATTCTAGTGTTAAAGGGTTTATGTCCCAATCAAGGACTTAACACTCTTTACTCAACAAAATTAAAATTGAAAAAAATTTACTTTAAAGAAAAATAAAATATAATTACAAGATAAAAAGAACTTTTTATATACCATGTTTTTAAATTTTCTGTTGAATCATATAAACTTGACAATTCTATGTATTAATAAATACTTTTAAAAATTTTTTTGATGAATTATCCCATCAACTTGAAAGAAAATGAAATTAATTGGAAGTTAACTTGCATTTAACTTTTCGTTCCTGTCCGGCCGATGGATGGCTGCACCAGTCTACAAAACAAACTGAAAATGAATTCAAAACTGCTTAAAGATGGCTAAAAGTATCAAAAGAATGCATTGTCATCGTGTTCTGAACTATTCTAAAAGTTTCAAATGTCTAGCTAGTCGGGAAGTTAGTTAAAAATGGATTGGAAGATTTGTACTGTACAAACACACAAACACATAAACAAACAAGAAAGCGAGTTAATAAAAACATGTAAAAAATTAAAAATTAAACTTAAAGAAACTGACTTTACAAAAGCAGTATTTTTCAATCCCGTTTCTATCAAAACTACTATTTTGGACTTGACACTCTTTACACTGTAAACACAAATATTGTAACCAAACGTTCTTAAGTTTTCTTATCATTCAACATAGCCGTATTTAACATATAATCCTACCATGATACAGAAACGATGGCACAATGTTTTGTTCCTGACAGGTCATATCATTATACATATCAACATCATTTGTTTTTTCTACAACACCTCCTCTACATATGATCCATGTTGCCCGTCATTGTCACATTACGAAGAACGACACACAGCTGTATGTGATATATGCATTGGCGCCCTTTACACGTATGCTCTTTCCCGCATGAAACCACGACCCCGCGCGATTGAGTGCACGTGTGAAGGTGTCGGAGAGGAAGGGAAAGCTGCTTTGGAGTGTACTGCAAATTTTTCCTCACGCAATACCGTACGCTCTTTTGCGAGTGCTTGGAGTGTGCGCGCAATCCCGTACGCTCCAAGCATCTGCGAAAGAACGTACGTGTAAAGGGCGCTATTTGGTGTTTTGAAGCCAAACACCGAGGGGTTGATAGACTGTTTCTTTTATGTGTATCAGATTTTGGGAACAGCTTCGATACAGGATCCGATTGTCGATATTTTGCATTGGCGACTTTTTTTTTGTCACCTAGCCAAATATCGCATCGTTAATATCGTATGAATTACATAGAAATTTAATATTGCAAAATATAAATTAAAAAATAATGCATTAGAAATTAAAAAATAATACAATAAGGAAAATAGCGTAGACTTTGTAGAACAAGAAATTATAGATAAATCTACACGGAAAGGCATGGTTAAATCAAAATAAAAATAAATAAGAAAAAAGCGGTACAACCTGGTTTGCGTCACGTGACTAAGACAGGGTTGCAAAACGAATTCTGTGTATACCAAATGCGCCAAATGTAAATATAAAATGTCGCCAATACAAAATATCGCCAGTGGGGTCTTATATCGAAGCTGTCCCAAATTTTGATACACTGCACAAAACAAAAGATCATTTAAGCTGAACGAGGCATGATGCTCATTTTCATTCGGGTACGTCGATAGATGGCCGAAGGACTACAGCACTGGTATTCGGCCTTAGAACATTTGGGTTCGAGTCCCACTAACTGGCATGGATATTTGTAGTCCTTCAGAATCGGTTTCAAACCGTAGACCCCGGTATAATTAACCCTTGTAAAATAAAGTTGACCGTAGGGCTCCCAAACAACCATTCGGGTACTTTCGTGTGATAAAAATGACGATTCAACCCAAAAAGTTATGGCCGTGTATTATACACGAATTAATGTGATTAATGGAAGCTAGTAATAGCCCAGTCAAAATAGGTTTTATGGCTAAAAAAAAATATGAAAGTTTTGAAAATTGGTGGAGATGTTTGTTTGGACATACTGTTGAACATACTAAAAGTCCCCACCGATCAGACTTGAACTTTCGCCGCCATCTTGGAAAATGTGTAGAATTTTTTGGTTTTTTGCAAGTAACTTCAGAAATATTGATTTTATGTAAAAAAATTGAAAACAAAAATTGAAGAGCATTAAATTATGAACAAAACCATTATTTACATTTTTTTATAAGTCTAACACGGACAAAGATAACTTTGAAAATATCGAACAATCACGCGTAGGACGCGGATGCGCGGGTCATCCCCATCGTGATGGGAAGATGACCTGCGTATGTGCCCCATAAGTCTTGCACACTCACGTTTGTCAAACCTCTGCATATCAAAGCTCGAGATAAAGTTGCAGAAACATCCAATCCATTGTTATCAGGTTGTATTGTGGGGTTTGGTGGATTCTATCTTTTTTTTGTCATACTTAGGCTGCATTGGGTACATAATGGCTGGAAGTGGGTAAAAAAAAATACTAAATTTGATGTATGCAACTACGTCAGTAATGATGTATGCAACAACGTCATTTCCTGGCCATGCATAGGCTAGAAAAATCTTAGCTCATTTATTTACCCAAACATCTTTAGCAAAAATAATTTCTGACGCTATGGACATCTGATTTCTAAAGCAGTAATCTGCATGAGTTGTTTAAAGATTTTGAAGGCCTTTTTTGGGTTTTTGCAAATAACTTGGGAAATATTAACTTTATGTAAAAAAAAGTTTTGTACAAAAATTAAAGAACATTAAATTGTGTACAAAAAATATTAAATTCATTTTGTCGTAACCCCAACACGAACCAAAATATTGACTATTAAATTCGGGTTGATTATGAATGTAGCGTTCAAGTCTCGGTGCAGGCGCTTATCTTTGAATTCTCTCCTCTCCTTCCTTTGCGCAATCTTTAAACACAAGAAAATAGACTAATGTTTTTTGGTACGTAGATAATTGATCATTTTTAATTTTATGAACGAATGTAATTAACTTGGATTTATTTACTACCATATTTTCATTGTATATAATTTTTTAAGCTTACCTACTTTATGGTTGTAGTGCTTTTTTCGATACGGGATCGTTCGAATCGTCAGTATTGAAAAGAACGTCTATGGGCCTGTTAGTACCACCTCATTCATCAATTCCTTTTATTGGATTATCATGATCAACAGTACAATAACTGCAATGGAGTATGTCGTTGTGACATACCCCATTGCAGTTACTGTAGGCCGTTGTGCAGTTGATGCTTGCTTTCCGACAAACGCATCTTTCTCCACAGTTAGTCTTACAGTTGTGAAACACGATGCTTAAAACTGAAACGGGAGCCACTGCATCCATAGTTGTGATGGGCACGAGGGTTTTCTTTTGACATTTCCATCCCACACTTCAGGATTCTACTCATTCCCAAACCGCTTTTGCACTTGGTGATACAACCTAAAGGAATGTCGCATGGCTGCCTCTTCAGTTGTGGGAAGAGACGAAATATGTGGTTTTATTTAGTGAAAAATTTTGAGAAGCATTTGTACCTAAACTTATTTAGGGACTTTTCACTGGGATGTGCTCCATACCAGATCAAAAAAAAGTATTCTCCTGCTTAAGCAACATCATTATGCGATGAGTTGCATTTATTAACTACTGTCACGTCATGTTCCATATCTTTACTTTGGAACATTTTTACACAATTTTTCTTTCCTTTTTTGAATGCTTCAGAAGTAGTATCGCATCCACTGAACGCAAGGAGAAAAAGTATACTTTGGTATGTCCCGATGATTGTATTTTATTTGACGAATGCCTTTTTTTTTCTTTGCTTTCCCTTTGCATGCTTTGACAAGGAAAATGTTTTTCCTGTAGGAGTGAGAGCTGTAAATAGAACATGGTGGTCAACATCTTCACCGAGGATTACAACGATGTTGTTACCAGAACAGGCTTCATTAATTGCAGTATTTACAATGAGAATATCGGCTTCGTCATTACATTGTCCGAATCGAATCCCACTGTTTTCCAGCTCAGTTGATAGCATGCTGACCAATTTGCTCTTGTTGTTTTCATTTGAAAGGTACTGTTATTGTTGAACAGTAACTCGCATATTTGCATCAAAACTTATGTCTACAGATTTTATAACAATAGACAGTAGTTTTTCTTCCATTTTTTTGTACTGTTATTGGTGTTGGATTAGCCATAAAAAACGACTATACAGCTGGTCCCATAATGTTTTTTTATATGGTTAACTGAATTTGTGCAAACATCCGAAAAAGGTAATTGTTTTCCCCATTTGACACGGTGTAGGAGAAAATCACTGTCCACAATGTTGACGCAGTTCAGGAGGTTAAGGTCTTTGTTTGGAACTTCAAAAACGTCGTACCTAGCCAATGTCGCTGTCTCTCGCATGCCAGCTTCATTAAACAGAGAAATTGTAAAAGGAGCTAACTCATATTCTAAATAACATGATACTCGTTTCTTCGTCATTTTGTTTAATAATCTCTATCCTCTGGAAAAGCAACAACGAGTTTACTAATGTATTGAAACCGTTTACATTCACCGCACAATTGGCGGTGATCAATCTTTCATGAGCTTTACCATTTCAAAGTACTGAACCCAGAGGGATGCAGTTGGGCCATTTTCCTTCAATTGCTTCAAAGTCTTCCTCATTTTAATCTCGATGTCTCGTATATGAGTATGTCCATATATGGTTTCTAATGATAGTAGTTCAGTAGCAAAATCTCTAAACAACACATGGAGATTATTGCTTTTGAAATCAGATATATCCATGGCGTCAAAATTTATCTTTGCTGAAGCTGTTTGGATAAATAAATAAGCTAAGATTTTTCTAGCTTATGTATGGCCAGGCATCGTTTTTTCTACTGACGTAGTTGTATACATCAAATTTAGTATTTATTTTTACCCACTTCCAGCCATTATGTACCTAATACAGCCTAAGTATGACATAAAAAGATAGAATCCACCAAACCCCACAATACAACCTGATGACAATGGATTGGATGTTGCTTCAACTTTATCTCGAGCTTTGATATGCAGGGGTTTGACAAACGTGAGTGGGCAAAACTTTTGGTGCACATACGCGGGTCATAACCCCATCGCGATGGGGATGACCCGTGCATCCGCGTCCTACGCGTGATTGT
Organism: Dolomedes plantarius; assembly: GCA_907164885.2. Classification (NCBI taxonomy): domain Eukaryota; kingdom Metazoa; phylum Arthropoda; class Arachnida; order Araneae; family Dolomedidae; genus Dolomedes; species Dolomedes plantarius. The sequence continues at coordinate 65,575,096 of OU015500.1, forward strand.
TCGCTATTTTCAAAGTCAATTATCTTTGTTAGTGTTAGACTTATAAATAATGTTTTTGTTCATAGTCTAAATGCTCTTCAATTTTTGTACTAAATTTTTTTACATAAAATCAATATTTCTGATGTTACTTGCAAAAAACCAAAAAGTCTACACATTTTCCAAGATGGCGACGAAAGCTCAAGTCTGATCGGTTTGTACTTTTAGTATGTTCAACAGTATGTCCAAACAAACATCTCCACAAATTTTCAAAACTTTAATTTTTATAGGCCATTCGTCAAAATTGTTTCTAGTTTTACTGGGGTATAAATCAGTTTTACTTGGCATTAACTAACTCCAGAGTTTAATCAAACTGAAACGTGTAGAAAATCTGAAAACAAGGGGAAAATAGCAAACGTTTTGTATAGAAATAGCATAAATTAATCATAATTGAAACTAAATTTTACAATTTAAAAAATGTCATTGAAAGAAAATCTGAAAACTACTTCAAAACAGTCTCAGAATTTCTTCCTTACATTTTGAATCAAAACTTCATTTGATGCTTTTTCTAACTGCAGAAAATAAAGGAAAAATAAAACCGCCGAAAGAACAATGAGCGATGAAGAGTTTTGAGTACTTTCTACTTTCATTTTTTCTACTGAAAGGAAAACTAATTATCTGCGCAAAAACTATATTTTTAGAAATTGGATTGCTTTGCATTACGGGCCTCGTTGTGCCCCAAAACGTAGTCCCCTCTAAACATTCATTACTTCCATGAAAAAATGTGCGAAACATAAAATACCTCATTTATTTGCAAATTTGGAGAATTTTTTTTTAAACGTGTGAAAATTTCGAATAAATTCATATACGCAAGCATAAAATTTCATATCCTGCAGGTGTGCCTTTTTCAAGTTGTTAGAACGCTATTTGTAACTGCTGATTGGGTACCACATTTTTTATAATAATGTTTGCTAGGGTCAGATCTTTGGCATTTACTTGGTTCTCGATTTAGTACTCATTAAGAAATATTTATATCGCATATGACAACTATAAAAAAAAGTATAATCTTATTTGAATGTGCTAATCAGTCAATATACTTTGTTTATACGTTCCTCTAGCAAATTTTAGAGTTTCCTAATTTCTCGTATCAAATGAAGAAAGTGTTTTTAAAAGGAGAGAAATATGTGAGTGTTTTTCGGTGATTATAAAAAGAATGGATGGGAAATCTGAGAAACGGTTGGAGATTAGTTGGTGGAGTTTTTATTACACAGGCCTAAAAAATTTTTTTTTATTGTGCCTAGGATTTTAGAACTGATTTTAGCTATATTTGTGGCGCTGAATCTAAATATGAAATCGGTTTTTCTCTATCAGCTCTACTTTTTTTAGGTACAGTAAAACCTCGTTTATCCGGACTAACTGGGATCATAGGCAATCCGGACAATCGAAAATCCGGATAATCCGGGTAATATGGGTACAATACAAAATCCTTTACTAAGAAGACTTACTTTGTTTTGATACAAAATTAAATGGTATTGTCTACAATACATTACAAAAATAAAATATTTTCACGTCATTTCTTAACAAAGAATTGGTAAGTCTAGTAAAGCTTTCTTAAACTAAACAAAAAGCATTTTATTACCATAATTTATTGTACAATCTATGCAGGAACTGTACATTGAATCAAACTAAAAAGCGATTATTTGGCGTACCAGTAGTTACATTCTTGCTATGATAGTTAAAAATTATTATCTAAATTGAACATTAAATAAAAATGTCTACAAATACGATCCGAATTATCCGAGGATCCAGATCAACATGAGCCGGATAAATGAGGTTTTACTGTACATCCATTTATCTATCAATGTTTTTTCTATTCAATACATTAAAGTATGGGCTATTTGTCCTCCTGGGAAAAATAGGTATTCCTGAATATTTTCCAGATGATTGGCGCCGATTTATTGACAGCTCAAAGCGAAGTTTGAAATGTGTCCTTCTACACAATTAGAACAAATATGGTTCAATATCAATTGCTCACTCAACGAAAATGAAAGAAGAATACAACACCATAGCTTTGGACTTGGAGAGGATAAAGTATCATGAACATCAATGGGTGATTAGTGTGGAATTGAAAATGGTAAACTTTCTGCTTGGACAGCAAAGTAGCTACATCAGATATCTTGCATCGTGTGCCTCTTAGATAGCAGAGTCAAAACACACCACTGGGTTAGAAAAGAGTGGCCTAAGAGAGAAAATATGGACATAGGGGAAAAGATTGTCCTTAACGACCCCTTAGTTGGACGAGAGAAAATCTTCTTTCCTCCACTGCATATCAAGCTGGGCCTAATGAAGCAGTTTGTAAAGGCTCTTGATAAGAACGTATTATGCTTTGCATATATAGGAGGGAAAATTCCTAAGTTGAGAGCGGAAAAAATTAAAGCAGGAATATTTGACGGCCCACAAATAAGTGGTATATTTGTGGCGCTGAAACTAAATATGAAATCGGTTTTTCTCTATCAGCTTTACTTTTAGGTACAGAAAAACCTCGTTTATCCGGACTAACTGGGACCATAGGCAATCCGGACAATCGAAAATCCGGATAATTCTGGTAATATGGGTACAATACAAAATCCTTTACTAAGAAGACTTACTTTGTTATGTAACAAAATTAAATGGTATTGTTTACAATACATTAAAAAATAAAATATTTTCACATCATTTCTTAACAAAGAATTGGTAAGTCTAGTAAAGCTTTCTTAAACTCAACAAAAATCATTTTATTACCATAATTTATTGTACAATCTATGCAGGAACTGTACTTTGAATCAAACTAAAAAGCGAATATTTGGCGCACTTGTAGTTACATTCTTGCTATGATAGTTAAAAATTATTATCTAAATTGAACATTAAATAAAAATGTCTACAAATCTTATCCGAATTATCCGAGGATCCGGATCAACGAGAGCAGGATAAATGAGGTTTTACTGTACATCCACTTATCTATCAATGTTGTTTTCTACTCAATACATTCAAGTATGGGCGATTTGTCCTCCTGGAAAACTGGACTCCTGGGGAAAATAGGTATTCCTGAATATTTTCCAGATGATTGGCGCCGATTTATTGACAGCTCAAAGCGAAGTTTGAAATGTGCCCTTCTACACAATGGGAACAAATAGGTCTACACAATTGGTTCTACACAATTGGTTCAATACCAATTGCTCACTCAACGAAAATGAAAGAAGAATACAACACCATAGCTTTGGACTTGGGGAAGATAAAGTATCATGAACATCAATGGGTGATTAGTGTGGAATTAAAAATGGCAAACTTTCTCCTTGGACAACAAAGTGGCTACACCAAATATTTTTCAATCGTGTGCCTCTGGGATAGCAGAGACAAAACATACCACTGGGTTAGAAAAGAGTAGCCTAAGAGAGAAAACATTGGCGTAGGGGGAAAGATTGTCCTTAATGACCCCTTAGTTGGACGAGAGAAAGTCTTCTTTCCTCCACTGCATATCAAGCTGGCCTAATTAAGCAGTTTGTAAAGGCTCTTGATAACAACGGATTATGCTTTGCATATATAGGAGGGAAAATGCCTAAGTTGAGTGTGGAAAAAATTAATTAAACCAGGAATGTTTGATGGCCCACAAATAAGTCAACCCAAAAGGGATTCTGCCTTCGTAAATTCCATGATTTAGGCTGAGCGAAAAGCCTGAACTTCATTTGTTGCAGTTGTCGGAAATTTTCTCGGCAAAGGGAAAGCTGAAAACTATGTTGAACTGGTAAACGAGATGCTAAACAGTTTTAGATCCCTTGGGTGTAACATAATCATTAAGGTGTACTATTTACATAGCCACTTAGACCATCTTCCGGAAAATTTAGGAGACACCAGTGAGGAACAAGGTGAAAGATTTCACCAAGATATTAAAACTATGGAGGACCGCTACCAAGGAAAATGGGATACGCACATGACGGCATATTACTGCTGGAGTTTAAAAAGGGACTGTTCCAAAATGCATTCAAGAATGTCACGGAAAAGAAGTTTCCAGAGAAGAAGTGTCCAGTGACTAGTTGGTTTCATTGATGACATTTTCCTCTTTCTTGCTCTTTGTAATTAGATAAGTACTACTGCAATATTGTCTATGATTTTTATGCTCCGTTAACATTTAAAAAAATATATAATAATAATAAAAAAATGCGTGTTAAAATTTTTTTAAAATTTGATCCATAGATTTAATTTAAAATTGTGTAACGTATATTTCACTAAAATATTATAACTTTGAAATTTTAGCTCCTGGGCAAAAACTAATGCCATATTTAAATTCAGGGCATCAAATTCATATGAAATCAGCTCCAAATACCCTTGCACCAAAACCAATGTTAGGCTGTGTTATGTTAACGCATTAAGCGCCGCTCTATGAAACGCATCGTCTAAATAGAATATGGTATTTTTTAAAGAAATTACTTGCCTCAATTAATGTGCAGTTTAAATTAAAAAAATATACATTCTTATAGAATTTACGATAGGATCCAAGAATAGGAGACTTGGTACCTAATGGGGGTAATACTTGCTTCTTCCGCGTATGAACATCCAAGCCATATGTTACGCTAAATTCAAGAAAATAAGTATTTAAAACCTCCTGAAACAAGCATTCTATATTTTTTATGGAAATAAATATACAATTTTTGAATATCACTGTATTTTTTAATCATGTATAAAAATTTCCTGAGGCAGAACGTGATATCCACTAAATAGGATGATTCCGATATATATTTCTGTAAGTCCATATCAAATAATGAAAATGCGATGTTGTTCTTTTGCAGAACATAACTTAAAATTTCTTCGGTAACATGTTTGATAATCTCCGAGTCAAAGTACATTTGGAAAAGTCTCATTTTTATATGGCCCACCCTTACATTTTGTACATTATCAATTTTGCATCCGAATGTATTGAAATAATTTATATTTCTTGGTGCTGTTTTATAGTCACAGCATGGAAAACGGGATTTAGCGAACTCCAACTACACTTGAATTTTTTGATATCAGCAAAGCATGAAGTAACGATAAGCTAAAAATTGATACCAATAGTAAAAAAAAAACCATAGTAAAAAATCAATGGGGATAACTGTCTCCTTTAATTTTTGAATATTTTGGGATGCTATGTTATTACCAAAGCAATTTGAAACGGAAGGTAACTAACACTAGTCATTCTAGCTCTTACGTTTCAAAAACATACGTGGCTATGAGTAAAAATATGGTTGTCTTATAAATTTTATACCCGACAGTATTGAAATGGTTTAGATTTCTCAGAGTCACCAACGTGGTATTTCGTTTCTGAGCAATTTTCATTTTGAACAATCTCATTTCACTCTATCCATTCGTAACAATCTAGTGACGCTGTGTTGTCGTTAAAAAGTTTCGAAACGGCAGATAACTAACTCTAGTCATAGTTGAATATTTTGTGACTATATATTGTCACAGCGTGAGAAATGGGAGATTACATGTCCCATTCATTCTTGACTATTTACTGACAGTGTGTTGTTGTCAAATAGTACGAAACGACAGATACCAACTCATATCCTTTGATGCTGTTTTATAGTCACAGCATGGGAAACGGGAGATAGCGAACTCCAACTATACTTGAATGAGTTATCGTCAAAGCATGAAGTAACTATAAGTTAAAAATTGATACCAATAGTCAACAAACAATAGTAAAAAATTAATGGAAATAACTGTCTGATTTAATTTTTGAATATTTTGGGATGCTGTGTTATTACCAAAGCAATTTGAAACGGAAGACAACTAACACTAGTCATTATAACTCTTATATTCAAAAATCCTCCGTGGCTATGAGTAAAAATGTGGTTGTCTGAACAAAGTAAATAGTTGAATCACTCCACTGCATTACACTGGAAAAAACTCTTTCAATTATTTTTTTATTCCATAAGAACTTCGTGTGCAGATGGATTGAGACATGCCTTTTATTTCATAAATTTTAATTGACTTTTATACTCATTTAAAGGGATCCGGGACAAAAATATTGAATAAAAGAAAGTTTAATTTTCTGGGATTAAAACGTATTATTAAACTTTTCAAATACAAAACACAAACACATGCTTCTATGATAAAGATTGTAGCAGACTGTACATTTTGTGTTTTACTCCGTGAGTGTATTATGAAAATCATAGATGATTCATGTAACATAATCTCCAAGAACTGTACATCTGTGCTTTAAGTTTATTTATCTCATAATGACACTTTTCTCAATTTTATGTCTTTAATGCCTCTAAGGTATTTCACTGAAATTTGCTGCATCAAAACATTTTATCATATGTTTTGATTTCAGCCAACCGTCATCAAATTTTGTTATTTTTACGAAATAGTAAAGAATAATAATTTTTCTCCGCAAAAACTTCTAATTTTTTTATCATCAAAATTTTTAAAAGCTTTATGTCGGATATTTTTATAAAGTTTGCAGTCACATCAACTTTCAACCTTCCCTATAAAAAAAGTAATAAACGTAGGCAAACACAAGAATTAGTTCAGCAGGATATATTCATAGACTATGAACGTTTAAAAATATGAAAAAATTAAAAATTTCTACATCAAACTTCGAATTGATCATGAATGTTTTATAGGTTGCACTGTTTTATTCTTTGATCATATCAACATATCTCTTAACAATAATTTTAGAATTTTGTTGAGAAGCTATGACTGACATCTGAAAAGAGAAACTGTTGTAAAATTAATAAACAGACGCGATAATTGTAAACAGAAATTTGATTAGCCAGCACATTTCACAATTAATTTACTGAGAAGAAATCTTCTCAGCCAATAATTTACTAATTCTCGTAGTCACTAAGTATTCACACCCATTAAATGTGTAGAAATGTTTACCTTTGGGCTGAATAATTCTCGTAAAATCAGAAATGCATTCTTAAACTTTTGCAAGTTTCATGCCTGTAATTGACGCAAACCTGTTTCTTTACTTAATGGCATGTGACATATTTTAATTAAATGGAATTTTAATTTAATCAAACTTATTGTGCGATTACTATGAAATAAAAGAAGCAATTAGATTTGACATTAAATAGATAGATAAAATTCCATTACTTTATGACCCATTTAACGCTAATTGAATTTTAATTGTTTATACTGAAAACTTTGATTTAATTAATTATTAAATAATTATATCACTTAATAATTATTCGTACTTTATATGTAAAAAAATACTTTTTATATTTCAGAAATATCTCACTATTAATGTATTTGTAAATAGCTTTGTACTTCTTGATTGTACTTCATTTTGTAATAAATAAATTAATAGCATGAAATACACTACTTGGCCAAATGTTCTCGTGATTTGTTATTTTGTATAACTCCAATTACAGAATTCATTCATTAGATTTTTCAAACGAGCTTGCTCACTAAATAAGCGTTTACTTGCTTCCAGATTTGCATTACATTTTCGGAGGTCACTGCTTAACTTTTAACCGCCATATCAGAAAGGTAATGTCACACTATAATCTTCAGGGGTTGCTGACTTAAAAGTCCATACAAATATGAATCGTTTGTTAAATGCAATAATATTTACAATGACAATAAATTTTTATATAACTTATGCTACGAAATGCTTTTACCATAAAAATGTCTATTAAGAAATTATCGGCACTACCCATGAAAATGGAATGACATCATAGAACTTGATGCATATGTGTACCTCTTTTCTATTTCTTCTACAGGGTAATTTGAAAATTCAGCATAAATCTCCAGGTATCACTGAATATAAATTTAGGAACATTTATAAAAATGAACATAAGAATGAAAAACCTTGTTGTATACAGGGGGCTTTTAAAATAAATGAAATTGTCCTTTTCTGCAGAACTTTTTATTAATAAACTGTAGGCCCGACTTTGGTTTGCAAAACACCATGGTTTCGACGGAGTCAACCGACAATATATGTTCTAACTATTAAAATGATGCTGGAGTGGGAGAAAGGAATCGATACTTTCATTTTAAATTTTCCCACAAATGTACGATAACTTTAAAGTCAGGTCACTGGTGTGGCCAAGGTAGATGATGTACCTCATCCTCACGTTCTTCAAACGACATATTGGCGCATCTCGGTCGATGCACGATGCGTTACAGTCTTGGAAACACGTTAAGCGTGTAATGCCTGCCTCATAAGTTGCATAGGGTCCGTGAGAATGGTTTCGTAAACTTCCGGTGTCAAAAGAATAGTTAAGGATCGTAGACAATGCCAAGAGATAGAACCCCATAACTTCAGAGAGCTACCATCATGCTTGACAGTGGACACCAGATAATCGAGACGATAAGGTTTTCACCAAATGTATACGACACCAGTGTTAGTATTCAATGTAAAGCTTGACTCATCCTATCAGATGACACGTAGATAATGATCTGAACTCCAGTTTTTGTGTCCGAGTCCAAGCTTTCTTGCAGTAAGGGGTGTTTTTGGGGCAAGACTATGGATACCAACTTTATGCAACCCTCTACGAACTGTTGTTACAAAATCAGTGTAATTAGGATTCGTATATTCCCATGCTGTTACTTGCTGTACTGTAGCCAGGTTTTCTTTGTACAATCGGTACCAATTTCCGTCTTTCCTCACTGACATCTTTCGTGTAACGTCCACACTTTTTGAGTTTAGAGCAAATGTCATGTTCTCTTCAGTAGTGTGTAATGTCTTTGATACTGTATCGCGTGATACACCAGTAATTTCAGCCTTTTTAGTCGAAGAAGAACCCAGAAACCTCGTGCCAATTATCACACTTACTAAATTCTCATACCTTTTAAACACTCAGATCAGACATTTTCCACACTGATTCCGCAATTCCACACAAATTCTTCATCGATAGTATTGCTGCTGTGCGATAACTGAAAGTCGTACTTCACCTAGTGATGTACGGTGACGCTGACGTCACCGTCAGCGTCACCCTCACCGGTGACGCTGACGTCGTGATTTGCATACACTGCAGCTAAAATGAATTTTAAAATCAGTGTTTCCATTATTTTTACAACCCCCTGTATTCTAAATTTGCCAAAATTCAGTACTGCATTCTTGAAACCTGTCTCTTCGAATGGCCTTTTAGTACTGGTGTTAAAGATATTAGTGAATTTTGCTTTTATACACTGAAGTGCCACTGAATTAGGGATATCTACCTAGTAACGAGTTGGGCCTCCTCTGGCCTTGATAACGGCTGCCACACGACGAGGCATAGATTCAACAAGTTTCTGGAAACGTTCCACGGGAATGGCTTGCCAAATATTGGCTAAAGCTGTCCATAATTCAGTAAGGTTCTTTGGTGCTGTGTGATGGCCTTTCACGCCTTGTTCCAAAACATCCCAAAGATGTTCAATAGGATTTAAGTCTGGGCTTCTAGGTGGCCAATTCATCACAGAGAAGTCAGAGGAATGCTCATCCAACCAGCCAGTAGCCAACCGAGACTTGTGAGAGGTACAGTTGTCTTGCTGGAAAACTCCATTACCGTGCGGATAACAGAACAGCATAAACGGATGGAGGTGATCACCCAGCAACTCTACGTACCGAATTGCATTGAGGGAGGTTGGTACACGCACCAAAGATCCCAAACTGTGCCACGAAAAAACACCCCAGACCATGATTGAGCCACCATGCCCTTGTACAGTTCCTGCCAGGCATGCAGGATCCATGGCTTCATGAGCCTGACGTCATATTCTCAGCCTCCTGTCTGCGTTAAGTAGTCGGAATGGAGACTCATCACTCCATGCTACTCGTTTCCAGTCCTCTACACTCCAGTCTCTGTGATCTCTTGCCCAGGTAAGAGGTGCAGCCCGATGGCGAGTATAGAGCAATGGTACTCTCGTAGGTCGACGGCTCACGAAACCCATACGGTGAAGCGAGCGTTGCACAGTCCGTTTACTGACTGTACGACTGGCACCGTCATTAAACTGGGTGGTAATTTGAGCTAATGTTTGGCTTCTCTGGCTACGTACAATACGCCTGAGCCGTCTCTCACCACGCACTGTCAAGGCTAATTGTCCTTTGCAGTTTGCCCGATCGCTAATTTTTTTTCCACCATTCTTGGTATACTCTTGACACTGTCGACCTTGAAAATCCTAGCTGTTTGATGATTTCGGAAATTGAATGGCCCATGTGTCGCACACCTACGATTTGTCCGCGATCGAAGGCGTCTAAATCAGGCAGTTTACCCATACTGGCAATTCCAACAACTAATTCAGAACAACCACAGTACGCGCTATATATGCAGTTACCACAGCGCCCTCACTTCCGCATACATAATGCGCAGCGCTACAGAATTTGCATAGGCTTTGCTATCCCTAATTCAGTGGCACGTCAGTGTATACATATATATATATATATATATACATACATACATACAGAGGCTGTTCACACATTTTTTAGACGATGTATATTGTATTCCCAAAACTAAATTACATAAAATTCTTGTGTTTTAAATGTTCTATTTGACATTCCTTATTCTGAACTATCTTTCGACACCGCAATTTCCAGGATAATAATGCCTTTTGAAGTGACAGAAGAGGTATTCTATCCCATTCCTCCTGAACAGCTTTCCAGAGTCCTGTAAGGGTTTTGGGACGACGTTTGGATAATGCAGATTTTAAAAGTCCGAAAGCACAAAAATCCATAGGTGATACATCGGGAGATTTAGTAGGGATATCAGTGAAGGGTATGGCCTTGATACCAGTTTTTTGTTCATTTCTTTTAGGAAATTTACAGTGGATTTTGATGTGTGACTGCTAGCTTTGTCCTGATGGAGTCTCACAGATTGATGGCACTGTGGGTAAAGCGATGGTATTTCATTCAGAAAAATTGGCGATAAAATATGTTCCTGATAGTATTTGGAGTTTATCTTGACATTTTATTCCACTCTCTTTATTTTTAACTTGCCATTATAAGAAAAACCAGCAACAATCATGAATTCCTTAGAAAAACTTTCTTTTGATTCTTTGAACCATGTACTTAAATTTTTTTCTCCCCTTTTATGATAATAAATGGCTCTATCTTTGTTGCAATCATTTAAATACACCCATGATTCATCTATTGTGACAATTGTTTTCCATTTTTCTTTGGATAAGTGTTTCTCATATAGAATTCTGCAGCGTGTCCTGCGTTCAGCGATATGATTTGGAAGAAGACGATGCACATTACGTTTTTTCACTTTCTTAAGATTTAAATCAACGTTTATCATTTTGTTTACAGTGGACACCGAACATTTTAACAATTTTGCAACTGTCCTTTGACTAGGGGGATTTTCTTTTAACATTAAACAACGTACCTTTGCAATAGTCGAAGATGTCTGTTTTTTCCTTGGATACTTGTTTGGAATTTTTGTCCCACTTGAGGCTCCAATTTGACATTTTTTTCCTTTCTTGTTGACGATATTCCCTATCGACGCTTTAGATATCACAAAACCATGATTCTCACATCGTTTTTGGATAACGGAGTATACATATTTCTCTTCGGAAAGAGCATAAATGTAGCCTTCGAACCACTTCTTTGTTAAAAACGCCATTTTGAATAAAAACAAAACCTTCAAGCCGCAGACGATAATTTTGACTTTTTAAAACATAATACAATTGCAATTATTTCTTTTGCAGCAAAGATTTTTTATTACAGCTTACCAAAATCGTCTAAAAAATGTGCGAACAGCCTCTGTATATATATATATATATATATATATATATATATATATATATATATATATATATATATATATATATATATATATATATATATACATATATATACATATATGTATATATGTACATATACGAATATATACATATATGGATATATTCACTATATATATAGTGAAACTTCTCCAGCCGGCAAACCTAATTCGCGGACACGCCGTTGAATGGCTATGTTTTGTTCAGAACCAGGTGCTGTACAAGACATGTGATGTGCAGTGGTGCTCCATCCTACATGAATGTCATACTGTGGAGCGTTTGCCTCTCGTGCAAGGAAGAAATGATGATGTCTCTTAAAAGCGCTGAACAGCGCTCGTCAATGACAGAAAAACTAAATGTACCGGCCGGCGGATCTGTTTAAATAGCGACAGGCAGCACCTCGGGGAGCAATATATATATATATATATATATATATATATATATATATATATATACACTCGTATATATTAAATAAACAAACATTTATATTTATAATAATAGATAATTGATTTTAAAAGATTATATCATCAGGAACATAACCCTTAACAATAATTTCTTTATTTGGAAACTTTTGAGAAGGGAGCAGATCTGAATAATCACTTCAGAATGTGATCTTTCAACACAACTGCATTAAGTTGCTTATTAAAATACTTGGAGAGTTAAAAATATTTCTTTGATGGAGACTGTAATTTTTTCAATGTCTGAATATTTTCAAGACAAAAGCCAATTTTAAAAGAGATTCGAGTGAAACGTATTCAGATATTTACATAAGTAGAAATTGTATATTCAATGAAAACTGAAAACAGATAGAAAAAAAATAAGAGAACAAACTCGAGTTTAATTTTACTCCTACAAAAGTTAAAATTACTTAAAAATTAAGCAACGGTTATGGACTTTTAACCCAAATTATTTGGAAAAAAATGAAGCGTAAATTTATCGTTTATAAGAGTCGAGATAATCCTTTGAGATATTTACATGAATGAAAACCATGCATGCAGATATATAAATGAACGATTAAACATCTTGAAAATATTAAAATGTGGAATGTATGCGTCCTTTTGGTCACTAAATTGATTATTAAAACGGAAAGAAATTTAATGCGAATGCACTGAATTGTGGGAGAAAATAGATAATATTTCTTCTACAGAGAATTGACTTTCGAAATGCTGTATACAAAATTCACAAACAGGAAAATCCCACAAATTTAGAAATTAAAAATCAATGATCATTAAAATGTTCAGCGATCCAAAATAGTACTTAAATGTACATGGTGTGTAAAGTATTGGTATTGTGAAAGATTCGTACAAAAACATTAAAAGTTAAGAATTGAAAATATATTAAAATCATAATAACAATGTTCGTTAAGATGGGTTGTATTATGTGAATACATTCCTCAGAACAGTATATTTGTATTATCACTATCTCTGAGTCAAAGGGGATCCGTCTATGAGAAACGATCCTGAAGAATTTTGATTTTCGTCTTTCAAACTATAGAAATGTTGTCATGAAATACATAAGCTTATAAACCGATATAAAATTTGAAAACTGCTTGCACAAGCGCAAAGTAGAGATAAAAAGTTAAGTTAATTGGCAAATCCTTAAGTAAGAGTAAAATAATAATATTTCAGACTAAAGAAAAGCATTATACAATGGATAAAATTAAAAATGAATTTTGTCTAAAGATATTCATAATTAGGATCAATCCATTTCCTTCTGTTAAAGAAGAATAATGAGTTTTACTCAGAAGTTTTAAAACTTTTTACTATAAAACATCGCAATAAATCAAGATTAAAACCCAAACTATACGCAAAAACATAAAATGTACGTAATACCTGCAAGAGAAAATACAACGAACAATTCTTTTACATTACAAATGCTTCACCACCGCCATTAGCTTTATACTCTTCTGTTGGAAGAGGATTAGCCCAGAAATACCAGACATAAAAGACAATATATGTTATTTTATACTTTTAATTCCTAAATAGGCAGAGCTAAAGTTCAAGCAGTTTATATTCTCTTACTCTCCTCAACGTAATATAAATTTTAGAGACATCTCCTGTGATTTTGTAGTTTCTATCTTATTGTCTATATATATATATATATATATATATATATATATATATATATATATATATAATGTAGGTACATTTGTAGTCGTAGCGGAAAAGACACTCGAGGAACGAACAGGAACACACTGAAGATCTGGAGTACTTTATTCCAGGGAATTATATTTCAAGACATCAGAGAAAGTACACAGCAATACTTAGTTGAACGAAACGGCACAAGCTGACGGCATTATGTTTAACAATAACGACAATGGACAGCCCGGAGCTGCCGCGGCTTGAGTATCGAATAGGGTTACATAATAATACAGTTGGAAGCAGTACGCGGACAAGGAACATAAGACGAAAGAGCGCGAGTCAGAAGACAAGAGAGCAAAGCAAAAAAAGGAGGGTTGTAAAAGGCTGCTCAGCGTCTTTATACAATAGGGGCGCTAGAAGTTTATAATTCTTTTAATTGGTTACAATAAAACCACGTGAAGGTATGACTCAACGTCGTAAGGCATTCCGAACAGGTGCGGCATGGCGAGATAGACGCATGACACTGACTCATGACTAAATATAACTTTAACGTTTCGCGCGTGCAGTGAAGGGAATAAAATATCAGATTAGTTATTTTATTTCTAGGTCACAATTTCAAATAGAGGCTGTGCTTTATTGAGGTTGAAAGGAATTTGGAATACACATTAGTTTTTCAAACGCAATTAATAATGGTGGGGTGTTATTTTTACTTACATATATATATATATATATATATATATATATATATATATATATATATATATATATATATATATATATATATATATATATATATATGTATATATATATATATATATATATATATATATATATATATATAGATATAGATATATATATATAAATATGTGGGTTCCTGAGCCTACATCGGTCTGTGATACCTGCATATTCCACCAGTAGATGACACTGTTATTCGTTTGAGCCGCTTCATCTCAACTAAACAGGAAGAGATCTGGCAACCCCAGCCAGTCAGACGTTGGACGGCGATAAGCTATGACGCGCTTGTCTGTTAGTAGTACACGACTGCTCCTTCATTAGTCTATAATGTTATTAATTAACGACGTTTTTTAGTAAATATCTTTTGTAAATAATAAGTTTTGATTAAATGTTAGAGTAGTTATAATAGTATTTGTTTTAAATCACCGCACGGTTATCCTGACCCACACTCAGAAGCGGGATACAGGACTAAAGATCCCAGGTAAAAGATACAGGCATAATTTAATTTTGTTTGAAACTGTAAAATTGAATCGCGAGGACTTAATTTAATATCAAAGACTTCATTCTGGATTGAAGAGGATTGATATTCACCATTGACGGCTTTACCAGTGATGATTTAAACAGACGTGGATTGAAATCAAGCCTCTTTAGAAGGTACGTGAACATTTTTCATTTTCCAAGATGATGTTAAATGATATAAAAGAAATAAGCGTTGCATTGAAAAAATTCAAATCAGATAAAATGAAAATTCTGCTTGACTAAGTTTTGATTATGACGGGGATAGATCGAATCGGAAGATACTTAGTAATTTCGAAGGATTTGATTTTGAAATCGAAAGTGATAAATTTCAAAAGAAATTAAAAACGATTGACGATGTTTTCTTGATTGGCGAGCTTATTACCATATCAAACATTTTAAACATTTCATTCGAAGGAGCTAAACCAGAACATACAAAAAGAATTCTGTCTCTATTATGTAATATGGAAACGCTGGCTCAGAACATTAATACAGATGTTTCGTCTTCTAACTCGGAATGCGAAGAAGCGAATAGTAAAAATGATTTTTCAATGCAGTGCGACGTAAACGAAAAGAAAAATATAGCTGATTGTTCAATACAATGTGATAATGTTTATAGAAGTAATTTTTATGCAAACCCTGTTATTCCAAGTGTTAATATTAATTATGCTGATATCGAAAGTACCATTTCTAAATTCAATGCAGAATCGCATGAAAATATAATTAATTGGATCAACCACTTTCAGAATATGTCAATACTATTTAATTTGTCGGATTTACAAAAATTTGTTATGGCTAAAAGATCATTGGGTGGAAATGCTTTGTTATTTGTTAGAACAGAAACCGTAATTAATTCGTGGCAAAAATTGAGACAAGCCTTGATTGATGAATTTTCTTCTGAGATAAATTCAGCTAATTTACATGATCTTTTGAATAAAAGAAAAATGAGGGATTCTGAAACCGTTCAGGAATATTTTTTAAAGATGAAAGAGTTGTGCAATTGCGGTAAAATTGAGGAATCTGCTTTAATGCACTATGTTATTAAAGGAATAAATGATAGACTGGAAAACAAAAGTATTTTGTACGGATGTAAGAATTTATTAGAATTAAAGAAAAACTTAAAATCTATGAAGTAATAAAGAGTGATTCGGCAAAGAGTAAAGGTTCTTTCGATAGAAATAGAACAAAACATGATTTAATTGATAGATTTAATTCTTTTGAAAACGAAATCAAAATATGAACATAGTGATAGATTTAATTCTAAAACCGAAAGTGTAAATAAAGTGAAGTATAATGGTGGTTTTGAAAAAATTAAATACAATGATTTTGATAATCGTAAAAATAAGATTTGTTTTAACTGTGGTGAAAAGAATCACATTTCGAAATTTTGTATGCATAAAGAGAAGGGGGTCAAGTGTTTTCTTTGTCAAGGTTTTGGGCACATTGCTTCATCATGTCCTAGAACAAATTCGAAACCAGAAGTAGCCACATTGAATGTTCAGGTAGAACCGAAACTGAACAATAATGTAATGATTGATCATTTAAGTGTAAGTTCACTAATAGATACTGGGAGTCAAGTAACGCTACTTCGCAAATCTGTGTTTGATAAATTAAATGTAGGACAATTAATTCCATCGAATTCTTCTTTAATTGGTTTTGGTAAATGCGTAGTGAAACCATTAGGTTATTTTAAAGGAAATATTAATGTTGATGATTTTAAGTGTAAAGCAGATATTTGTGTTATTGAAAATAATGTTATGTCTTATGACGTCGTCATAGGACTTAATGTATTAATGCAAGGTGAGATATTAATAAATGAAAACGGAATTACGATTAAAAATAAATCTCAGTGTGTAAAAGAAATGAACATGTTATCCGTTCTACCAGTTGATTTAACTTTTAATGAAGTTGACCTGAGCATTGAACCTGACGTTCCAAATATTTTCAAGGATAAGGTGCAACAATTAGTTTCGAATTATGTACCACATAAAACTAAGACATCAAATGTCGAATTAGAATTTTTGGTAAAAAGTAATGAACCTATATTCCATCAGCCCCGTAGATTACCATTTTCAGAGAAAAAGATTGTCGAAGCTCAAGTAACTGAATGGTTAGAACAAGGGATAGTAGAACCCAGTTCTTCAGAATATAGTAGCCCAGTGGTAATCGTAAAGAAAAAAGACGGAACATCTCATTTGTGTGTAGATAACAGGAAATATAAAAAAAGTAATAGTAAAGGACAGATTTCCCCTAACATTGATTGAAGATATATTAGATAGACTGCATGAATCGCGTATCTTTAGTACTATCGATCTCAGAAACAGATTCTTTCACGTTGATGTAAACAAGAGCAATAGAAAATACACTTCATTTGTTATCCATGAAGGCCAATATCAATTCCTCAAGGTTCCTTTTGGGCTATGTAATTCTCCAGCAGTGTATCAGAGATTCATTAATACAATTTTTCGACCACTGATTAATGACGGTATAGTTTTGCCTTATATGGACGATGTAATCATTTTGTGTTCCTGACTCGAAGAAGGAATCGAACGGCTAGAACAAGTTTTAAATCTTGCGAGTGAATTTGGGCTACAGATAAATTTTAAGAAATCCCATTTTTTGAAGAAGCGAATTGAATTTTTGGGTCATGTCATTGAGGAAGGTAAAATTTCTCCATCTACTTTGAAAACCAGAGCTGTCCTTAATTTTCCAGAACCATCTAATTTGAAGCAAGTTCATAGTTTCTTAGGACTGACCGGATATTTTAGGAAATTCATCCCAAAATACTCCATTATTGCTAGACCGTTGAGTGATGTCTTGAAGAAAGATCGAAAGTTTAAATCTGGTGAAGAGGAAAGAAACTCCTTCCATCAATTAAAATTACTGTTAGCTGATAAGCCTGTTTTAAGTATATACAATCCTACTTATGAAACTGAATTGCACATGGACGCCAGATTAGACGGATATGGCGGACATACAAAGACGGATATACAAAGACCCCTAAACGTTAAAAACTTTCACCCTACCTATTTCATGAGTAGAAAAACGACAGATGCCGAAAAGAAGTATTGTAATTACGAACTTGAAGCTTTTGCCATTGTTGAGACATTAAAAAAATTTCGTGTGGACCTATTAGGAATTCCATTCAAAATTGTCACTGACTGTTCCGCGACCGAAAAGACTATGCAAAAAAGAGATTTGTCAACTCGTGTTGCTCGTTGGGTTTTGTTGTTCCAAGAATTTAATTATGTCACTGAGCATCGTTCCGGTACAAAGATGGCTCATGTCGACGCACTAAGTATAGCCCCTGTAAACTTATGTTGTATCTCAGTCGATAACATCTTACCAAAATTAAAATCAGCCCAAGATAAAGATGACGAAATTAAAACGATCAAAGAATTATTAAAAATTTCTAGTTACGAAGACTATTGAGATAGAAATGGAATTTTGTACAAATTTGTTAATTGTAAAGAATTAGTGGTTGTGCCTTCAAGTATGCAAACCGAAATTATTAGAAATGCCCATGAGAGAGGACATATTGGAGTCAAATATACTGAGAAAAACATTGAAGACTATTATTTCATTCCCAAACTTAGACAGAAAGTGGAGAATATCATATCAAATTGCGTCCACTGTATTCTTGGGAACCTGAAAAGAGGAAAGAAGGAGGGTCTTTCACATTTATTGCATAAAGAAGATGTGCCATTACACACATACCATATAGATCATCTCGGACCATTGGAGAGTACAAATAAAAATTATAAGTATGTGTTAGCAATTATTCACGCGTTTACAAAGTTTGTGTGGATTTTTCCTACAAAAACTACAACATCTACCGAAGTTATATCAAAATTGGAAACCCTAAAAGCCATTTTTGGACTTTCCAAATAATTTCCGATAGGGGTACAGCTTTTACCTCAGGTGAGTTTGCCGACTATTGCTCTAAAGAGAAAATAAAACATCATTTATTAACTACTGGCCTGCCGAGAGCCAACGGACAGATTGAGAGGATCAACCAGACAATCATATCAGTTCTTTCAAAGTTATCTTTAGAAAATCCAGCTCAGTGGTATAAACTTTCGAACGAACTGCAGCAGACGATTAATTCCACATATCAACGGAGCATAGACACAACACCTTTTGAGTTACTTTTTGGTACGAAGATGAATGTAGGAGGTCTAAATAAATTCAAAGAAATGATCGAGATCGAATTTCAAGCTAATTTTGAAGCTCAAAGAGATGAACTGAGAAAGCATGCAAAGCAACAGATTTTTAAAATCCAAGAAGAGAACCGGAAGACGTATCACTTACGAAGAAAAGAACCACAACCTTATAGAGTTAACGATTTGGTCGCTATAAAAAGAACTCAGTTCGGACCGCACTTGAAACTAAAATTGAAATACTTAGGACCCTACAAAATCATTAAGGTTAAAGGAGGCAACACCTATGACGTGGACAAAGAAGGAAGTCACGAAGGACCTAACTGCACGACGACATGCGCTGAATTTCTAAAACCATGGTATATCATACCAAAATATTAATGATAAAACGCATCATCTCGAAAAGAAAATATTAGACTGTATTTTTGAAGACGAGAAGACTGCATTTTAAAGACGAAGTGACGAAAATGACGATTAAAGACGAATTGACGATTAAAGACGAATTGACTCATTTTTCGGTTTTAGAGCTAAGACGATAAGCTCTATATGTTTCAGATATTCGTTTCTTTTCTGATAATTTTGTACTTTTTCAGTCTTGCTGTTCGCTGTTTTTTTATATATTTGCAGTATCGTCTGGAGGGCCAGCCGAGTGCAGGAGGGCCGAGTGTGCGTTTCTTAGCCTACATCGGTCTGTGATACCTGCAAATTCCACCAGTAGATGACACTGTTATTCGGTTGCGCCGCTTCAGTTCAACTAAAGAAGAGATCTGGCAACCCCAGCCAGTCAGACGTTGGACGGCGATAAGCTATGACGCGCTTGTCTGTTAGCAGTAGACGACTGCTCCTTCATTAGTCTATAATGTTATTAATTAACGATGTTTGTTCGGTAAATATCTTTTGTAAATAATAAGTTTTCATTAAATGTTAGTGTAGTTATAATAGTATTTGTTTTAAATCACCGCAAGGTTAACCTGCCCCCCCCCCCCCCCACACACACACACATACATATATATATTGTTGGGAAAATATATGTTTTCATCGCCAGATAGCGCTGTACGGGTCAATGCCCTGGGAGTGTCTGTCGCGGTTTGTCACTTCTTGTTGTTTTGGCCGAGCATGATGACTCGGAAGATTTTTACTCTTGAATCTTGAACGTAAACCCTGGCCCAACTTTGTTGGGAAATAAAATGTTGTTATTGTTACTAATTCTTTGTTTAGTTAACTTTAACCTATTTACATTTTACTTAATTTTTCTCTCATGGCGCCCAACGTGGGGCACGATCTTAGTATTAAAATTGTGCCAATTGAAAATGGATTATTGAAAACCATACATGGATTTTGAAGACGTCTGAATAAGGTAGGACATTATATTTTTTAAATATGGAACAAGATATATCAAAACTAAAATCAAAAAGAAAAATAATAAGGACCGCTGTGTCCAAAATTTTAAATAAACTACAATCAGAAATCGAAAGTGAGGACTGTGATTGTGAAGTTTTAGAAGAAAATTTAAATTTGTTATCAACAAAATCAGAAAATTTAAAAGAATTAGATAAAGCAATAGAGTTGAATTTAAATGTTACTGAAAAGGAATTTGAAGAAGAACTAATTTGTGTACAAGAGTACGAAGAGAAAATTACGATCTGGTCATTTAGAGCAAAAAAGAAGCTCAATAATGAAAACAAAAGTAAAATCGTTGAGAACTCTCAGACCTCGGTTGCTTCAACTTCCGGAAATACATTTAAACAAAGCATCCAACTTCCTAAATTAACTATAGGAAAATTCTTTGGGGATCCTAGCAATTGGTTAGATTTTTGGAACCAGTACTTAATAACTATACATAATAATGATGACATAACTAAAATTGAAAAATTTAGTTATTTAAAAATGTATTTGGGAGGTCCGGCTTTGGCGGCTGTTTCTGGGTTCTCGTTGTCAAATGAAAATTATGATTCATCTATTGAATTGCTAAAGCAGCGTTTTGGCAGGAATGACATGGTAATCAGCTCACATATAAAAAACTTATTATCGGTAGATCCTGTAAAAAATGTTCGTAATGTAAAAGCCCTCAGAACGTTTTATGATAATTGCGAAATTCAGATTAGGAGTCTACAGTCTTTAAATGTGACGTCGGGCTCTTACGGTAACTTGTTATGCCCAATAATACTGCAAAAATTACCAGAGGAGTTAAGTTTAGAGTATAACAGAAAACGAAAGTCTAATTCAGATTTTGATATTTCAGAGTTAATAGATTTCGTACGAAAAGAAGTTGAATGCAGGGAAGCGTCGTATCTATTTAGTAAAGACTGTAATACGAAAGATAATTTCGATTTCCATCAGAAAAACAAAACGGGATTCTTAAACAAAAATAGTTATTTGAAGGGTAAAAATATCCCAACTGCGTCTGCCTTTACTACAGTAATTAAACCGTACTCTTTTTTCTGCAAGGTAAATTCCCATAGTGTTGTAGATTGCGAGAAATCCGACGAGGATAAAAGAACACTTTTGAAAATTCAGGGTAGGTGTTATAAATGTTTTGGAAAAACACACATGTCTCCAAATTGTAGAAGCAAAATTTCTCCCTGCCAAAATTGTAATAGTTCAAGTCATAACAAATTATTCTGTAGGAAAGTTAATCTTGATATACCAACGGAGGACAAAGAGTCTGTTATTGCATCTTTGTCTTTAAATTCCGAAAATACTTGTAAAGGGGTATATTTACAGACTTGTTTAGTTTTAGCAGAAAATGTTGACACAAACAAAAATAGTACCGTTAGGATTTTAATGGATGGAGGATCCCAGAAATCATTTATTAGAGCCGATCTAGCTAAACAATTAAATTTAAGATGTTTGAGAAAAGAAAAACTGTATGTTTATTCATTTGGGTTTAGTGAAGGTCGGGAACGGGATTTTGAAGTCGTTCAAATAAATCTTAAAAATGTTAAGTTCCCCCAAAAATCCATAATAATTGAAGCCCTTGTAACAGATACTATAACAGGAGCCTTTGTAAAAGTACCAACTAAAAGCATTCGTGAAATCTTAGATTCAAAGGGACTGCAGCTAGCCAATAGCGGAGAAGCATCGGAGATAAGAATTCTGGTGGGGGCGGATTACTACTGGAATGTCCTGGCTGGGGGGAAGGAGAAACTAGGCAATAATTTGTTCGCAACTGACACCTTGTTTGGGTGGACTATTCAGGGTGGAGGCTACGACAAGCTCTTGGAGAACGCAGCTGTGATGAATATCGGTGTACAGTATTTTGCCGACGCGTCGAAGAATGTTGAGATTAATGACATCGTAAAGCGGTTCTGGTCTCTGGACACACTGGGGTTGACAGAAAACAAACAGGAGGTTTCCGATGAATCGGTTATTCAGCAATTTCAGAGGGAATTGCAGTTTGATAATGGGCGATATGTTTCTCGCTTGTTATGGAAACAAAATCATGAAGCCTTAAGTAATAATTTTGAAAACGCGAAAAGTCGTTTAATGTCTTTATTAAATAAACCAAGGAAAAATTTTTGGCTTCGTAAACATTATAATGAAATAATACGCGATCAGTTAGATAACCAAATTATTGAAGAATGTAGTTTTGAAAGTAGCAGTGACAAAGTTTATTACATGCCACATTCCCCAGTTGTAAGAAAAAATTCTACGACAACTAAAGTAAGAATAGTTTATGATGCCTCTTCAAAACAAAACAATGCCGCATCCCTTAATGATTGTTTAGTTCCTGGGCCGAATTTAAATCCTTCAGTGTTAGATATGATACTGCGTTTCAGACAATTTAAATATGCCTTTTCCGCAGATATTGAGAAAGCATTCCATCAAATTGGAATAGCAGATGTTGACAGAGATGCTTTGAGATTTTTGTATTTTGATAAGGATTTTAATTTGAAACCATATAGGATGACTAGAGTACCATTTGGCGTTTCATGCAGTCCTTTCATTCTGGCTAGTACTATTAAGTATCATATATCTAAGATAGCCCCAGAGAAACCCGATGTTTATGAGATGCTAAATACTTCGGTGTATGTAGATGATCTTTTTTATGGGGGTGATACTCTTGAGCAAACCTTCAAGCTTAGTTCTGAAGCATGTAACGTATTTAGGGATGCAGGGATGAATTTACTAAAATTTAGTTCTAATTCAGACGCTTTAAAGAGTCGGTGGATAAGTAATGGGATAATAAACGGAGAAGATTCTGAGAATTCATTAAAGGTGCTAGGGCTTCACTGGTGTACTCGTAAAGACCAAATTTTCTTAAACTTTGAAGCTTTGTGTGAAACATTAAATAATTGTGAGAATATTACTAAAAGAAACATATTAAAGGTGACTGCTACAATCTTTGATCCTGTAGGTTTTATTTTGCCTTTTGTAATACGTGCAAAATTGTTAATTCAAAATCTTTGGCAATTAGGAATAGATTTTGATGATGAAGTTCCGAAAGAATGTAAGCAATTGTGGTCTGAGTGGTATCACGAAATAGAGAATTTGAAGAAGCTGAAATTAACACGCGAATATTTTCCTGGGAAACTCAGAAATTTCAATGATTTGGAACTACACATTTTTTGTGACGCATCAATAAAAGCGTATGGAGTTGTCACATACTTTAGGTGTACCAAAGAATTCACCACGTCATTTGTAACATCCAAAACTAGAGTTGCCCCAGCAGGTAAAGAGCTGACGTTGCCTAGATTGGAATTACTAGGCTCGTTAATTGCCTCCAGACTTGCAAAATATTTGAAGGAATTGTTTAAGATTCCAGACGAAAGAACATTTATGTGGTCTGACAGTACAATAGTTTTACATTGGATCAATGGGTCACCACATAGGTGGAAACAATTTGTAAGAAATCGGGTAACTGAAATACAGTTCCTAACAGATCCGGCTTGTTGGAAGCACTGTGATGGAATTTCAAATCCTGCTGACATTCTTTCACGTGGTTGTTCCGCAGAATATTTGTTGTCGTCAAAGGTTTGGTGGTCAGGGCCACATTGGTTGAGTGAACCAGACTGTATGTGGCAAAGAAGTGTATGAAATATAACGCAGAATTCCGAATCCATGTTACAGAGAAAAAAGGATGTAAAAGACATTACAATTTTGCAAGCTAGTGTCGACGATCACAAACCCCTTTTAGATCTTGAAAATTACAGCAAATTAAGTCGAGCTGTTAGAATTATCGCATGGGCAATGCGATTTATTCATAATGCAAGAAAACATTTACCGAAAAGAAATGGCACCATGACAGCTGAAGAAATATTCTCTGGGGAAATTCGATTAATTAGAGAAACGCAAGCTGAACATTTTGCAGTGGAAATTCATAATCTAAAATTGGGACAACCAGTTACTAAAAAATCTAACATTTTCGAGCTCAATCCCTTCTTAAATAAAGATAACGTCTTATTAGTGGGAGGCAGACTCCAAAAATCCTCATTGAGCTACTATGAAAAGCACCCGATAATCATGCCTCCTAAAAACAAATTAGCTGAACTTATTGTTCTTGATGCACATGAAAAGGTGTATCATTCCGGAGTATCAAGTACTCTCATTTACATTAGAGAACGATACTGGATGATAAAAGGTAGACAGTATGTAAAAAACATACTAAAAAAATGTGTTATGTGCAGACGCATGAATGCTCGACCTGTAAATCAAGTTGTGGCTCCACTACCGGCTGCAAGAATCGAACAGTCACAACCGTTTGATGTCCTTGGGTTAGACTTTGCTGGCCCACTTTATGCGAAAAATGAGCATACCAAGTTCTACATTTTGTTGTGCACGTGTGCAGTTACAAGAGCTGTACACTTAGAACTAACGAGAGATTTAACAACTAACTCATTTCTCTTAGCTTTTCGCAGGTTCGTCTCGAGAAGAGGAATCTGTTCAGTTGTGTATTCGGACAACGCTCTTACCTTCAAGGCTGCAGATGCAGAACTTAAAAAGGTGTGGAAGGTAATAAGTCATCCAGACGTTAAAACGTATTATGCTTCCTCGGGTATCCAGTGGAGATATATTGCCGAGAAAGCGGCGTGGTGGGGCGGTTTCTATGAGCGACTAGTTCGTTCCGTGAAAGTGCCACTACGAAAAACCCTTGGACGAACATCCTTAGGTGTGGACGAACTTCACACCTTGCTAACTGAAATTGAAGTGGTGGTCAATAGAAGACCACTGACATATGTCCCTGATAGTCTCAATGATCCACAACCACTTTCACCCGTTCATTTCCTAATAGGTAATAAAGTGTCCAATTTACCTCCAGTTAAATTCAATAACATTGTGGGTCAAAGCCGCAAAGAAACTTTGCTAAAAGCATATTTGTATCGCGAAAGACTGCTAAATCAGTTTTGGCGCAAGTGGACTAAAGACTATTTATTGAACTTGAAATCTGCAAACGGTAATAAAAATCAGCAGTCTAAAGGTGATTTGAAAGAAAATGACATTGTGATCATTCATGATGAACATTTACCACGAAATATGTGGAGATTGGGAAGGATAGTAAAAACCTTTCCAGGTAGAGATGGTCGTATTCGTAGTTGTGAAATTAAAACTGAAAGAGGAACAATTAAACGACCAGTTCAACTACTTGTAAATTTAGAGTGTTAAATGTAATCATTTTCCTACAACTGTAGTTCAAATGTCTCATGTATATAAAATGTATATAATATTTATTGTATGTTTATTTGTAGCGAAATTTTAAGAATGATTCCATTTGTGAACGTGTAGTTATGTGTAAAAATATAGTATTTAGGTAAATGTTTTTAAGGATCTCCAATGAAGTGAGAATAGTAAGTTCCTTACTGATTGTATATTGTTAATTCTTGTATAGGTTTTGTTGCATTTCTTATAGATTGTTAGTCTTTGGATATTATTAACTTATTAACGTGTTAAAAAATACTTCATTCACAATTGAATTTTAAACTTTTATATTTTTGAATTATATGGTAAACTTGAATTTCTGAATTTAATATTTGATTGTATAATTTTGGAAGTATGAACATTAATTGGAAACTTGATTTTCTGAATTTAATATGAATATTTTGATGGTGATTTTTTGGAAACATGAACATTAATTGGAAGTTTTGAATGTTTTGGTCTCAACTCAAATGTTGAGAAATTGTAATTGAAATGTGAACTTTTGAACCTAAAAAAAATTTGAAATGATGTAATAAGTATTGTTTTGAACATTGCTGTTCAGCCCGGCCCAGTTTGTTGGGAAAATATATGTTTTCACCGCCAGATAGCGCTGTACGGGTCAATGCCCTGGGGGTGTCTGTCGCGGTTTGTCACTTCTTGTTGTTTTGGCCGAGCATGATGACTCGGAAGATTTTTACTCTTGAATCTTGAACGTAAACCCTGGCCCAACTTTGTTGGGAAATAAAATGTTGTTATTGTTACTAATTCTTTGTTTAGTTAACTTTAACCTATTTACATTTTACTTAATTTTTTCTCTCATATATATATATATATATATATATATATATATATATATATATATATATATATATATATATATATATATATATGCTTGTGGACCCGGCAGACGTTGTCCTGTTAAAACGTTGTAAATCCAAAAATCTTATTATTTTTATAAACTATAAATTGTTTGGACCGTTTTGATAAAAAAATATGTAAAAAAAAATTTTTTTTAAACCTTACACACCACGCGTGCAGTTATTAAAACTCGACCTATCTTAAAATTTGCAAGAATGTGGAAGAAATTTCATTAATATGGCTATTAGTATGACTAATTAATGAGCCGTTCAATACTTAATAAGTTGCATAGAATCAAATGAGAATTCACAATTTAAATTTGTAGGTTAAGTTAATTGTTATTCAATGCACGTGTATACAGCATTAAAATTCATGAAAATAAAAAAAAATTTCTGAAACGCGATTTCAGCGCTGCCTACCGGATCCAATTATTGAATGCACGTGTATGCATCATTAAAATTTATGAAAATAAAGAAAATTCTGAAACGCGATTGCAGCGCTGCCTACCTGATCCAATTGTGTACCTACACTAACCAAAGATCATTAACAACACATAAATAAATAAATTAATTGAAAAAACATTTTCTATCGGATCAAATTGTGAATCTAAACCATTCTCGAATCTACTTAATCGCATACACAAAATTTCATAAAAATCAGTCGAGCCGTTTAGGTGTAGTTCAGTGACATACACATGGACAGAGGAAATATTTATATATATATATATATATATATATATATATATATGTGTGTGTGTGTGTGTGTGTGTGTTTGATTGTTTGTGTGTGTGTGTGTGTGTTTGTTTGATTGTTTGTGTGTGTGTGTGTGTTTGTTTGTTTGTTTGTGTGTGTGTGTGTGTGCGTGCATGTGTGATTTGATACACAGAAGTTTATTTTTATGATTTTAAATCCCATATATGACCGATTAAAACCGATCATATTTATAGGAATATTTTTAAGGGGAAATTAAAGATACCAATAATTTACTAATGCCCTTATAACACCGAATATTTTCAGTCTGCACGTGATGAGTGCTTTTTATGTGTTTTTTCCCATTTATTTTAAAGAAACGTACTTCTGACGAGCAGGAGTGAAGTGTGCCGGGTTAACACCTCTAACTCTTCTATATCTAAAAGCATTTGTTGGATAGATTTTTTGCTGTTTTTCTTTTTATAACTATATTTTAGAGAAAACATTTTTTTTTAGTTTTTTGGTCGAATGGAAAAGATAATAACATACTTGTGTCTTTATACGTTAATATCGTTCCTGAGGCTACCAGTTTTACCCTCCTTCTATATACAGTGAACTATGTGTTTAAGGGGGATCTGGTGAATGAGTACTGAAAAAATATTGTCTTAAAGAAATGCATTTTTCTTACATCTAGTTTAATTTTTTTTCCTTTAAGAATTATTTGTGTTTATTTTACTGTTGGTACATTGTATAGTAAAATTGGTATTACAGAACCACTAAGCTAAGGATGAAGGAATGAAAGAAAAGTTGTTAATTTATTTTCCGTCCGTTGTTGTGAACAATATCAGTTTAGAAAAGAAAAGATACAACCTTTGTGCTCGAGGAATAAACAGGAAAACCAACGTAAATAAAGCACAAATAGCAATAAGATGCAATTATTTTGCCTATTTTTCTAATGATCCTTGTATTCAATTCACGTGTGAGGAAGAGTGTAATAATCGTTTACCTTTCTTGGATGTGCTTGTTATCCGCAGTGACGAGGTTTTTCAGACTACTGTCTTCCGCAAGCCC